>JAFVLL020006306.1:17801-49937 GCA_021397915.2 Tor tambroides | reverse complement strand
TCCATTGGCATAAGAAAGAAGAAGAAATAAAATTGGATATAAAAGAAAATATAATTTACGTATATATATTTGGGAGTAATAAGAGAAGACATAAAGCGTGGGTATAATAGAAAAATACAATTGGTCACATTGTGTGCCCATCAAGGCAGGACTGCAGATCCTGGAATCATTGGGAGTGTGTACAGATGCTTCACTACAAGGAAATTCAATATGAATTCAGTAGCAAAGACTCTTTCAACCCACAACAAAATAAAAAGCGTTTCTAAATGCACTTTACAGGAGCGTTTTGATATTTTTAACAGGTTATTAGTACAATATTAACAGGCAAAATTATTTCAAGTGTAAATGAATCAATGTAGCCATCTCACATTTACGCCACACTAAAACAAGACTATATCAGTTGAGTAATTGTTGCGTTATAGAGGTTTACCGATTCACCCAGTTGATGTGAGAAGACATTTCCTCATCCTGGCCGTCCAAACCATCATCTTCAGATGCAACTGCAAAAAATGGCCTGACCAAACTACAGAGACATTCCTGATACAGAATACAGGCAGAATTTAGACAATAAATCTGCATTCAATTCCAGCAAATACATAAAAATCTCTAGTGTGCACTGACTGCATCCCATGGGTCAGACATGAGTATAAAACTCACCGCCAAGTCATTTCAAACATGCATGACTTCCTTTCTTTTGTGAAACACAAAAGGAGCAGAATGACAGAAAAAAGCAAGTAAAATGGATTTGAAATGACATGAGAGTGCGTAAATAAAGACAGAATTGTCATTTTTGGGCAAATTAAACGCGGACGGACTGTTGGTCTGAGGTGTTATGGAATAAAAAGACCTACAGCATGACTATAAATTCTAGAAATTGTATGTTCGTTTGTCCTGAATCACATCTGAGCGCAGCTGATTTGAAGCTTCATGTGAAATATGAATTTTGACAATTTGGACAAAACTCACAGAATAAACTGCACAAAATGCAGCACAACATTACATAGACTACACTACAGCAGGATCACTGAACATTTAAACACCTATTTATGCTGCCTGTCTTTTAATAATGACAGATTAATCAAAAACCCAGTGATTTTGATCGGGAATTATCTTGTCTAAGAGTCGCCGATCAATCAAAAACAAGCCTTGTCTTATGATTGGATGAGAGCAGGCCTTGACTCTTACTGATTGGTTGGGATTAGACCTTTTTGGTCTCTGATTGGCAACGAGTGGGCCCTGCTGCTCACTGATTGGCTGAAAGCAGGCCCTGTCTCTGGGCATGCTCGAGGATGGCGGTGTGGCAGAAATAGTACTGCTCGGGTGTTTGGATGCTGAAGGCACGCTGCGCTCTCATCCGTCGAACCGTCTGGCAAATGTTAAGAGTCCCGACGTCCTGCAGCTGGGACAGACAGATATCCAGCGCACAAAAAGTACCTGTGGGCAGAGGAAGTCAGTCTGATAAGCCATTAAAGGGACAGTCCACCAAAAAATGAAAGTTCTGTGATCATTTTCTAACTCTAGTGTTGTTTCAAACCTGAATGACTTTCTTTATACAGTGGAACATGAAGGAAGATATTTTGAAGACTGCTGGAAACCAAATCGTTTCGGTTTCCCATAGTCTTCTCTGTCCATATAATAGAAGTCAATAGGAACCGAGACTATTTAGTTACCATAACATTCTTCAAAATTTCTTCTTTTATGTTCATTTACCAAACCTGTATGACTTCCTTTCTTCTGTGGGACATGAAAGAAGATATTTTGGAGAATGTTTATTAACTAAATAGTTTTTGTTTCCATTGATTTCCATTGTATTTTTGTGCACACAATGGAAGTCAATGTAGGCTGACCATACAGGCCATTTCAGGGTTTCTGTATTGCCTTACATATCCAGGTTTTGGCTGTTTGCACTTTGCAGATCGATCGTTGTATGACATTCACGAGAGCTATAGAGAGCCGAGCAGACAGCTCCTTATGCTTTCGAATCGCTCTCGCAGTACTTTGGTGTCATACAATGATCGGTGCGCAGGGGAGGTTCAAGACGAATGAACGAACAAACACGTGCGCGTATTTGCATCGCTTTGACTGTTCTCTGTAGATCTCACCTTCTCACGCACCACGATTGGTCGATTATGTACAATACCTGCATGTTATTGGTCAAACTACATTGGATGTTTTAGGCAATATAAAAATCCTGGCCAGGACGTGTCCCGTATAAATGGCACAAATGGTCACCCTAAGTCAATGGGAACCAAAACTGTTCGGTCACCAATATTCCAACTTTCTTCAAAATATCTCCTTTTATATTCATTTACTAAACCTGTATGACTTACTTTCTTCTGTGGAACATCAAAAAGAGGATATTTTGGAGAATGTTGGTAACTAAATAGTTTGGGTTCCCATTGATTTCCATTGTATTTTTGTCCATACAATGGAAGTCAATGGGAACCAAAACTGTTTGGTCATCAATATCCCAAAATTCTTCAAAATATATTATTTAATGTTCATTTAATAAATCTGTATGACCTTCTTCTGTGGAGCATGAAAGAAGACATTTTGAAGATTGTTGGTAACCAAATAATTTTGGTTCTCATTGACTTCCATTATATTGTGGTAACTGTTCGGTTACCAACATTCTTCAAAATATCTTTCATGTTCCACAGAAGTCAGTCAGTCATACAGGTTTAGCAAATGATGACAGAATTTTCCTTTTTGGCTGGAACTTTAAAGCAGCTCATTAATATGTAGATTTGTTTTTGTGGTCCGTTTAATTACTGACCGGTCCGGCCGATGCCAGCGCTGCAGTGGACCACCATGGGCGGGCCGAGTGGATGACCCCTCCACTGTGAGCCAAAAGCCTGGACTGCCCACTGCTGCTGGTGCTTCACGGCACCCAGGAAGTCAATCAGAGACAGTGCGGAGGACGGGACCCCGTAATCAGGCCAGCTGAGGAACTGAAAATGAGTCACCTGTCTCTGTTCGAATGTCTGGGAAAAAACAACAAACATTTTACTTTTCTTCAAAGTCAGATATACAGAACCACAATATTCAGTGCCAGAGCAAAGGAAGTTATATTTTAGTTCTGAGTTGGCAGTCTAAATCGAATGTGATGACACAAAAAGGCTGTGTGAAACAAAGATAACATCTTTCTATCGCTTGTCTTTGTTGGTTGATTCAAAAATAAAACACAGTAAGTGTGACTGTAGATTCACATATGAATCTAATGAGCCATTCCTTTAAAGAATCAGTCCAAAAACTCACAAATTCATGAGTTTTCAGTTTGAATTATTCTTACAAATTTGCACCTCAATTGCTGGACTGATCGATTATATATCAAATATTCATTATATACTTGCAATGATTTTGCTGCTGATATATACAGCTGAGAATTGTGAATATTGCCTTTTAAACCCATTTTTTTTAAAGATACCCAAAGAATATTTATTTATTAGTTATATGTATATACAGGTATGTACACCACCATTTAAATTGATCAAAAGCGACAGTAACGTTCTTTTGGAACTTTCCATTCGTCAAAGAATCTTGAAAGTATAACTGTTTCCATAAAAATATTAAGCAGCACAACTGTCAACATTAATAATAATAATGTTTCTTGAGCAGCAAATCAGCATATTAGAATGATTTCTGAAGGATCATGTGACACTGAAGACTGGAGTAATGATGCTGAAAATTCAGCTTTGACATCAGGAGTAAATTACATTTTAAAATATATTCAAATAAACAAACTACATTTGTAATTCTATTTCACAATATTATGGTTTTTACTGTATTTTTTCTGTCTATCTATCTATCTATCTCTATTTTTTTTCAATAATTATATTACAACTTATAACTATGCATTGTATAAACGGAAGCATTTTAATGTTTTTTTGCTGTTCTTGTTGACATTTAGTGAAAAACAGTGTGGATTAAATAGCTTGAAATTATGTAACTAGATGTTGACTGTTTTTTATATTTTGAAACCACAATGCAACAAAATAGTATAGGGCTAAAATGATGCTTAAAAGTGGTTTTGAGCATACATACATAAAGACAGCACACATAGATACATACAGACAGAGCTCAAAAATGCTATCAAATATTGAAAGATAATTTTCTAGTAACATTACTCAGCAATACTACAGCCACATTAAGTGGTGAGATTGAAATCATTATATAAATCACATATGAAGTCATAATTAGTGACTTGTTGTTTATCGAAAACATTAAATCAAAAACTGGTATATGTGTGGTACCTCAGTGTTGTGCAGCTCAAGTGTGGTTTGGTTGTAATGTGCATGTTTATCCACTCTGTGATTGACCACAGCGATGTGGCCGTACACCTCCTGACCACCCTCCTCCTTGGGCCAGTACTGTCCACACTTCCTCCGGCCTCCCTCGTCCGTCCTGCACACACACACACATTCACACACAGATCTCTAAGCAGCAGTCTTCGTAATCTACCGTGACAGTGTCCATATGCCAAAGCTCTAATCTGATCTCAGGACAGATCGTTCTACAGAATAACTTTTTAATAAGTGGCTCAAATCTGATTGGCTGGCTTCTACATATTTCTAGGAGTCAGGTTTCATTTTATCAGCCCAAGAAGAAACAAAGTTGTATTTATGTTCCCAGGCTGCTACAATGAGATCTTCTGAGAACAAAGTTTGTGCCACTGAATCTAAAAAAACCCAAACATTTAGTAGCAAGCATGAGCAACTGTACATTATATTACCAAACAGTACATTATATTCTGCTCTCTGGTTAAATGTGATTTATGTGAACCATCACATAAGACGACCGAACAGTAGTTGGCCACTTCACATTTGTTGGTCAGAAAACCTCTTCCTTTCTAGGTGGGTGGATTTTGGCCTGAATAAGTGGCAATTTGGACTAGACATTTTTGTGATAGTAAAACGTCTGGCTATGGATGACTACACATCATTTCCTCTATATTTGTTAACTACCTTGTTGTCATTACAATGACAAGCACATTTTGCTCCCAAACCATTCTCCAGAAATCTCCGTAGGTTTTCTCCAATGGTCCTGTTAAGAAACAGATGCATCAGTTCCAGTGCAGGTTAAGAATCATGATCCTAAATATGATGGGTTATATAAATAGATGATTATTTTTACCCTGAGTCCCAATATATGCATTTTTCTGTTTGTATCCATCCATGAAGCTGGCATTTATGTAGTCTGATCTCTGTGGAAAGAAAACATGTTCAGTGTCCAAAAAAGTTTGGGTCAGTAATTTTTTTTAAAGAAATTAATGTTTTTATTCAGCAAGGATGCATTAAATTGATCTAAAGTAACAGAAATATTTTTATGTTGCAATAGATTTCTATTCAAAATATGAATGTCAAAATATGTCCCGTTCATGTCCCTATATGACACTGAGGACTGGAGTAATGATAATGATTTCAAATTCAGCTTTGCATCACAGGAATAAATTACATTTTATAATATATTACAATAGAAAACACTTCTTTTAAATTGTAATTATATTTCACAGTATTATTGAGCTGTATTTTTTATTAAATAAATGCAGCCTTGTTGAGCATCTTTCAAAAACAAAAAAACCTTACCGACCCCAATTTTTGAGTGTGGATCAGTCTAAAGAAGGCCAAAACTGAATAACATCAGACAGCACAAACCTCATTTCTCCTCGCTTTGAGTCGCACACGAGTCTGATCGAGACACAGCACGTCGCCATAACGATTCCGCTCCTGGTTGTGAGCAGCCCTGCAGAAGTTCAAAGACAACATGAAATCAAACTAGAGCTTCACGATTCCAGATAAACTGAGAATCACAATTTTTGTGTCTCAAATAGAGATCACAATTCTCCCATGATTCTGAACTAAACAAAATAATGTGTGATGAAATATTATTGCTGCAGTCTATTTAAAAGTGTTTAATTAATTTGAATGAATATTTTGAATGAACGATTCAATAACTCATGAATACTTCACTTGTTTCATAACTGGATGAATAATTGTTTTTGAACAAATCCCTTGAATGAATGAATGATTCAATGACAAATACATTTTTAACAGTCACTTGCGAAACAATGACAAACGTTATTTGAAGTGCCAGTTACTTTCAAAAGGGGATTTGCTCTATTGTGATCCCTACCATAGACATCAATGTTTATATCTGAACTATAAATTTATTTTCTATAACTATACGTTTCTTTCCTAAACATGGTAAATGTCGACTCTCTCTGTGTCAGCGGCAGCAAGAACGCAGATTTGAATATTCCGGTATGATTTTTTCAAAGGTTTATACTGACACAGGTGAATCGTTGTCACTTAAAAATGGGATTGCATAACTGAGATCGCAATTTTTTAACGAAAAAATCGTGCAGCTCTAAATCAAACTCTCTTTTACTCTAAAATACCTCACATTATGGCAGGTAAAGTCCACACTCACAGCGCACAGGTGAAGGTTCCAGGTGGCTGCTCTCTGCGAAGCTCCTCATACTCCAGGTAGATCCCGCTGCGCTGGGCCCGGTTCAGGTGGGCCATGAGCTCGGCCAGACCCATGGCCTCAGGTCCCGGGACGTGTATGGACATGTTCTCCAGTGGAATCCCCACCAGCTCGTCTACAGGGTCCACACGTCCGTTCTGCTCGGACAGCAGCTGCAGGTTCCAGCTGTGCACGTCCAGAGGCAGACAGCCGCCCAGGTGCTCAGGTAAACAGTCTCTGGGCAGATGTTGTCGCAGGTCAGACATCTTCACCATTTGAACCTGAGAACAGATTGTTTAGAAATAAAGGAAAGGAAAGGACGTGACATGTGGCCAAGTATGGTGACCCATACTCTGAATTTGTGTTCTGCATTTAACCCATCCAAGTGCACACACACAGCAGTGAGAAGTGAACACACACTCGGAGCAGTGGGCAGCCAATGCTCCCTCGGTGCCCTGCTCAAGGGTCTCACCTCAGTCGTGGTATTGAGGGTGGAGAGAGTGCTGGTTATTCACTCCCCCCACCTACAATCCCTGCCGGACCTGAGACTCGAACCCGCGACCTTCGGGTTACAAGTCCGACTCTCTATCCATTAGGCCATGACTGCCCCCATAATGAAACTGACAGTAGCTATGTTTCCATCCAAAGATGCCAATTTAACTTATGCGCAAAACTGGAATATCGGATAAAAAATTTGCGAATTAAGCACTAGGGCTGTCAGAATGACTGAAAAACTAAATTTGAATTTTGTACTTAAATATTATCAATATTTGAATTATATTCGAATTTAAAAGGCATCATTTCAGTTAGGGGGAAAAAGCTTTTGGCTTCTCTCCTGAATCGAGCAAAATATTACTAATGCATGTTTATTCAAAGCAATAAAATAACACAACTATCTTTGAAAAAAGTGCATAATGTTTAAAATAATGTCTATAAACCATATATAATTAAGTAGCTTAAAGAATTAGAAACAAAACTGCATCATGTATGTATAGTTTAATACAAAGGACCTAAAACCAATCATCAAGAGTACTTTTTTCATTTAAAAACAAGAGATGCAGTAGGATGGGGAAAAACTGCCATTAAGTCTCGAGACATGTTTTTTAAAAGTTGAACTTATGTTAATTTTACATGGCTTTCTAAACATGCCGCTCTCTTATGCAAGACGCGAGTGCAACGGTGATAAGATAAATATGCGTTCTATGTGAATGGCTTTGTTTTCAGTTTTGATGCAAACAATATCTTCTCCGCAACGATGTTCTCTTTTTCCGCAATATTTCGATTGAACAACGTAGCAGCGCTGCATCCAGTAGGTTCAACTGGATAGGCTAAAAAAAAAAGCATTTAAATGCAATGATACCTACATCGTCACGGCATCTCGTGCACCGCTGATAAGGCTGCCTGACGCACACTTAAAATTCAAATGTAACGTTTTTGCACTCGAATGTGGTTTTTTATTTTAAATCCAACAAATATTCGAAATTCGAGTTTTTTTGACAGCCCTTTTAAAAGGAACACTCCACTTGAAATCAGGCTACTTACTACTCTAGAGTTAAACAGTTGAAATTTTTCGTTTTTAACCATCTAGCCGCCACTGTCTCTATGGCACACTTTAGTTCAGCATAGATCATTGAATCTTGATTAGTCCATTAGCATTTAAATTGCCTAAAATGACCAGTTATTTCGCACTCTCCTATTTGTTTCCTCGACTCCTCTGTAGTTACACCGCGGTGGCCTAAGATCGGACGGAAAATGAAAAGTTGCGATTTTCTAGTCCAATATGGCTAGGAACTATACTCTCATTCCGGCGTAATAATCAAGGAACTTTGCTGCCGTATCGGTCTAGAAAATCACAACTTTTCATTTTCCGTCGGTCTTAGTACACGATGTAACTACAGAAGAGTCAAGATTTAAATAGGAAAATTATCGAAACTCTTTGGGCATTTTTGAGCGAGATGCTAATGGTCTAATCCGATTCAATGATCTATGCTAAACTAAGCTACAAGTGCTACCGCCAGACCCGGAGATCGGCTGAATGGATTCAAAAACGGTAAAACTCAACTGTTTAACTCTAGGAGAGTTGGAAAATGAGCCTATTTTCAAAAAAAGTGGAGTGTTCCTTTAAGCACCGTTTCCATCCAGTGAGTTGAAGAGAACAAATTATCACTTCCTGATTAACTTGCGCTAAATATCAGGAAGAAAAATTAAATTCGAGAAGGCACTGTATATAATAATTTTATGTATACAATAAATTACGAGCTTCAGAGCTCGCAGACGAAACAGGGTCATGTTATCTTATTTTAGGAGTCTGCTGTTTGGGAACGCAGTTCTGGGAGTTAATTATAACGAAGCACTTTGACAAGACTTTGCTCAAGCATTTTAGAATGACAAAACTAGCATTTCAGATGCTGTGCAATGAGATCGGTTCATTGGTTGGTCCAGTTTTATGCTGTCCCATTGCAAAGTCACGTGTTTTTTGACGCGCATTAAGAAATTTATTCGGTAAAAGTGTTTCCATCATAGTTTATGCGCATTTTTTTTTTTTATCGGATAAAAAGTTTATCCTACTCAATTGTACGCATAAGTTTTTTTTATGCACATTTTTAGAATTTAAGTGCATCTTGCAGTTTCCATCAAGCATTTTTTAGTGCAATATTCCAAAATGCACATAAAAATAGGTGGATGGAAACTAATGTGGCCACAAAAGATGAGAAAAGTGGGTTAAGCACATAGACCAGAGACAACCAGGTCAGCGTACAAGTTTGTCAACCAGTCCCTAGCAGCTTAACCAGAGCATTACCAGCTCTAACCTGGTTAACCAAGTTGGTTTATCAGGGCCAACCTCCGCTGGTTTTGATTTAAATCAGCTATTGCCATATATGTGTGTATACCAACCCGTTCTCTGAGCTTCTCTTTCAGTAACAGACTCAAAAGGTTATACGGGACCCTGAACCACACAGGAGCTCCAACGATAAGCACTTTCTTCAGCCGTGCTGGGAACGCACCCTGCAACCAACAAGCAAATGGTTGGACAGATTTTTCTAATTTACTCTGACATCGAAACCCCACAAAAACCCACCAACTCTCAGACACAGGAAAACTGCACACAGATGAATCACAAATCTGACCTTGAGCAAATTGAGGATTTTTTTGCTGAGGTCCAGTTCAAAGTTTGTGTAGTTGGATCCAGCCATGTCATAAATGAAGACAAGTCCATTTCTCTGAGTCTCAAAACTACAGGAAAGGAAGAGAGAATTATAACGCTGCAACTCACGATAATGAGCCATTTTCTGATGTCAAAATCTCCGGTTTCACACAACAGTCAGAAAGTTTAGAACAATTAAGATTTTTAAAGGAACACTCAACTTTTTTTGAAAATAGGCTCATTTTACAACTCCCCTAGAGTTAAACAGTTGAGTTTTACCGTTTTTTTGAATCCATTCAGCCGATCTCCGGTTCTGGCGGTAGCACTTTTAGCTTAGCTTAGCATAGATCATTGAATCTGATTAGACTGTTAGCATCTCGCTCAAAAATGACCAAAGAGTTTTGATAATTTTCCTATATAAAACTTGACTCTTCTGTAGTTACATCGTGTACTAAGACTATCATAACTAGTTACCTAGCTGGGGACTACTTTCAGGCGCTGTGTAATATCATTGCGCCTGCTGCATCCATGGTACGTGTTGAAGTCTTTGATTATTATCGGGAATGAGAGTGACAGTCTCTAGCCATATCAAATTAGAAATCTAATCTTCATTTTCCTGGTTTGCCTTAGTACAAGATGTAACTACAGAAGAGTCACGCTAACAGGAAAATTACTAAACCCTTTAATATTTTGATGACCAAATGCTAATGATCTAATCAGATTCAATGATCTATGCTAAACTGCTTGGTGCTACCGCCAGACCCAGAGATCGGCTGAATGGATTCAAAAACGGTAAAACTCAACTGTTTAACTCTAGGGGAGTTGTAAAATGAGCCTATTTTCAAAAAAGTGGAGTGTTCCTTTAATGTTTTTGAAAGAAGTCTCTTATGCTCACCAAGGCTGCATTTATTTGATCAAAGATACAGTAAAAACAGAAATATTGTGAAATTTTATTTCAATTTAAAATAACCATTTTCTATTTTATTATTTATTTACAATGTAATTTATTCCTGTGATGTAAAGCTGAATTTTCAGCATCATTACTCCAGTCTTCAGTGTCACATGATCCTTCAGAAATCATTCTAATATGCTGATTTGCTGCTCAAAAAACATTTCTGATTATTATCAATGTTTAAAACAGTTGTGCTGCTTCATATTTTTGTGGAAACCATGATAATTTTTTTCAGAATTCTTTGATGAATAAAAAGTTAAATTAAAAGTTTAATAACAAAAAAAACAAAAAAAAAAAACACATTGACCCCAGACTTTTGAAAGGTAGTGTATATTGGTTACCTCTCAACAGCTCGGTCCAGTAGGTAGAACAGGGCCTGAAGAACCACGTGGTTTCCTGTTTTGCTGGGATGGTGCAGTTTAGCCGTGTACAGGGCGATGGATGCACCAGTCGGGTCCCGGACACCCTGATACCAGAACACAATGTACACCATCTCAAAATCTCATTTTTAAATGTTTACACGTTAAGTCGTCTCAGCTCTTTGGCATACTAGTGTACTACTTTGTACTGCATACTAAATGTTGAAACAGGATGCAATATGCAATGAAAAATGCTTCAACAAACAAAATTGCTGTCACACAACCTCACTTGATCGCATGTTTAATTTATGAATTTAGAATGGCGCTCAATTCATAAGCAATTAATAAGCATAAGCCAAAAAAAGAAGAATAAAACGAATGCATGAATAAAGGAATGAATAACTAAATAAATGAATGAATATCCAAACATACAGTAAAACGCTCTACCAAATAAATATGGTAGTACTACATTTTAAGTAGTCTGTTTTAAAAAATTTTTTTAACAAATTTGGAATTAACATAAAAAAAACTATAATGATAAATAATAATAAAATAAAAACAACAAAATAAATGAATATATTAATTAAGAAATTAATGAATAAATATCCAAACATACAGCAGTATGTTCTTCCAAATAATGAATAACTAAATAAATAAATAAATAAATAAACAGTATTAAAATAAAAAATAGTTAGCATACAGTAGTATGCTCTTCCAAATAAATAATACAGTGGTTTTAAATTTTTTATCATTTTCTGAATTAAAAATCAAATCAAATCAGGTCGGGACAGTTGATATCACCTCCTGGAACAAAAATAAGTGCAGGACACCTCTGAATAGTAGTTTTAATTGTGTACACACGGGGGCAGAATAGAGCGTGTCTCTCTGAGTTGAGAAGGATGACTCACTCCAACACGTCCCATCAGTAAAGAAACATTATATTTATCTCTGCCATTCAGTAAGACATTAAATCTGGTTTAGTTGCTTTCAGCTAGCCCATTTCCGTGTGTGCAAGCACACAGCTTTAGCATTTATTAAATATTTACGTCAATAAACATATTCCAATAATCTGATGACTCATGAGATACACAGGACTTGTGTGCATCTCTCAGGGTTATAAATACAGATGTCAGGATGTGAGGAGAGGAGACAAGAAGATGAGGAGGATCAATGAAGTATCGGATGAACCAAAGGGGACCTGCCTCCGCAGCGTCCAATCAGATTTCAGAATGTACACTCGTCTGACCAATAGGAAAGCAGCACAAGGCGAAATGAGCTAAAATATTTGAAGAATGAATTTAGCAGACTCTGTCTTGACCTGGTTATAATAACTGGCTGAAAGTTGAAGTGAAACTTGGATTAGTGACTCTGCAGCTGTAATTATCGGAGTGGAAATGAAACTTAGCAATGCATTTTTTTTCATTTGTGAAACGTTGACCTCATTTCCCAGATTTAAAGAGCATAAACAGCCTTTCTGAAGATACGGCCCTGATGTGATATGCATTTACCAACACAGTGAACTTCCCACTCAACAGCTCAGAGCGTAACGGCTCCTCGTGAGGCTGCAGTTTGACAATGCCCTCCCTCAGACGTGTCTCCTGTAAGAGAAACAGAGATATATTTATTATGTTTCATATTTATCTTACATGTTTTATGAAGGGGTTTATTTAGTGATAATGATCAACTAATTAAATGAATTATATGCCCTTTATTAATCACTTGTCTACTAAATATTTAATTTTATTTATATATTCAGTTTATTTTATATTTTAATGAATTCTATACACATAAAATAAATAATAAAATAAAAACAAACAAACGAATGAATTAAAAAAAAAATATATTATTTATAAAATAAAATAAAGCCACTATCATATGGGTTCCCAAAATTTCCTAATGAATTTCCAAAACATGCAGCCAGACACTCTGGTAATCTCAATATATTATTTTGTGTCAAGCCAATAACCTACATTAACCTGGAAGTGAAATATTAAAGACAGAGAGAGAGAGAATAAATCAGCATCACTCTGCTGTTTGGGTAAAGTCTTTCTGGGCTGATTTTCGCTCCTCGTGTCTGGATTACTGATATCAGGAATGAGGAGCGCTTGTTTCTGTGAACACAGAAGTCAGTTTATGTTCTGAACACGTCCTCGCCTGAACCCTAAAAACACAGAGTTCTGGAGAAGCAAAGCTTAAATCTGCTGCACACAGACCTGAAAACCTCCCAGACGCCATGCAAATCTTTACTGAGTGAATTAACTACAGCCCAACCCAGACTCACAGACAAACAACAGCAGTCCCTGCTCAAACCAGATTTACAGACTAATTTCATTCTGAATTAACATCTGAAACAAAACCTGCTCATTTTAAGCTCAGCTGCACTTTATAAAAAAGTGTCTCTGTCACTGTAAACTTACATTGCTTTAAAATAAACCTAATTATAATTGGCATAAAATGAACCCTAAAAATAAGGCTGTCAATTTAACATGCTAATTCAGTGTCATTAATTACAAAATAAATATTTTATAATAGTAGGCAAGTTATAGGCTTATATTCAGTAATTTTGAAATAAAACCAACAATATAATGACATCTAAAGCCACTTTTGTCAATTCATTGCCATTAAAAATGTATATTTGAAAAAATTACTCAATTAAAAATTGTAGCTGAAACTTAAACCTACCAAGCACAAATCTTATTTATTTGCCCTTAGGATATTTATTTTTAAGGATATTTCTGTTAAGTTTTTAGAAATAAAATATAAAGTTTTTATAAATAAAATTTAATGAAGTAATTAATTAATTACTTTATATATAAATTTATTTTATTTATTATTATTTTTATGTTTTTCTCCTCAGTCCAAGAAGGGAATAGACATTTCTATCCTCAGGTTTTTTTTACTCTCTGCAATTCTGTCTTTAAAATATAAATATTAAAGTTGTCAAGACACACACTCACCCTGTAGCTGTGAAAAAGCTCGATCGCTCGCAGAACATCAAATTTGCGGGCCATCAGAAACTTCACAGCCACATCCCAGGACAATGGCGAGACGCCGTGTTGGGACGTCCATTTGTTGATTTCCTCCAAAAACTGCTTCGTGGCCTGAGAAAGAAAGAGATAAATGTTACGTTTTCATTACTATGGTACATTTTGGACACACATGTGAAACCACCAGCTGCCACCAACCGAATACGGGTACATTTTGTGCTTTGGCGAGCACACAGTCTGTGCCGCAGAGACTTGCACTAGTGTGTTCGTCAGGGGGCTTTGAGTAGGTTTACAAAAGATTTACAGTCAAAACACTATGTTCTCAGTCATTTCCTGACAACTATAAACACTCACATACAAACAAGACCATAAGAGAGCGAGGCAGGAGATGTGGAAAAAAACAGAATGATGTTTGGATCTGGAAAGCTCAGAAGATCCAGATGGGGAACCAAGAGGCTTTTGCATCAGGCTTTGCTCATTTCATATCAAACACAGTGACGAAATCAAGCTAAACCGCATTAAACAAACTCTCTATAGAGAGATGCTGATGCAAATCACCTGACAGGAACTTCAGGTCGTCTCAGAACTGATTTTCATATGTTTTCAATGCATTCTGGGAAACGATGCCTCCACTCGACTCACAGGAAATAAGTCACATGGCTCCAGTGTCTTCATTCCTATTGGTTAAACCAAGTTTCTAAACTTTTTTTGGACAAGCCAAGGGAGATCAGGCTTTTTGTGCATTACATATGTCTGGCTCAGTGTAACAGGATATTTACTCAACATACTGGACTAATGCCATCAGCTGTACAGACGTCTGAAACTATTCTTCAGAAATATGTGAAAATAAAGCTTCCCTGTTCATTTGACCCGATAACCAAATATAATACCAAAAAAATAAAATAAGCTAGATCTCTCTCCAGAGGTTCCAGTCCACCCACTTGCACAACACTGTATCCTTAAAAGGACAGATAAGCAGCATATCCAGACAGACAGGCCTGAATTCTGCAGAATTCACCTCCATGAACTGTGCTGTTTCACAGGCCGCAGTTTAATCTCCACAAAGTTCTCGCCCGTGGCCTGCCAGTGAACTCTGAACATCATGCAAATTAAATGGTCTTGATTTGTTTTGAACAGTGAAAACAAAATCCTACATCCTGTGAGTTCTTTGGTTTCCCAGCATGCACGACACATTTGAGGTGTTCCCCATAACATCTCAATGACTTTCAGCTTCACACCTTAAGAAGATTGGGGTACACACACACACACGTATTTATGTATGTATGTATAAATATATATATAAAAAAAAAAATTACATATTTATACATAAATTACATACTATATACAGTTATTTTGTTTTGAGGAATATATGCGAATATAAATATAAAATAAATATATATCATATTTGTGGCATCATCAGAAATAATTTTGTAAATTGTTTTTAATTTTATTTTTTATATCCAGTACTGCCCTGAAAATACAACAACAAAAATTTGAAATTATTATTATTATATAAAACATATTTATTTTTTTAATGGGCAGCATTAGAAAGGAAAGATTGTAATAAATAAAATAATATATACAAAATATAAATAAGATCTATTTTATATCTACAATGAAAAGACAAAATATAGTATGCATGCATTTATTTATTTACGGACTATCTTTTCAGGGCAGTACTCTCTCTCTCTCTCTTTAAACAACTTAAATCTTAAAAAAAATATTATAAAAATAAAAAATAAAAATCTAATGACTATAAAAATATTTCAATCTTACAAAAAGATTTTTTTTTTGTTGTAATATGGCCCAAAGTGATGTTTTATATAATCATCATCTTTATATAAAACATATTTATATTTTAATATTTTGAGATGTATTTAAAAAAGACAAAAATATAATATTATATAATATTATTTTAATATAATAATATAAAACATCAAATAAGACTTTTGATATCTAGTGAAGACTAAAAATATATTTAAAAAATATATTAATTATTATTAATATTATTATTATTATTAGTCTTTTCAGGGCAGTACGAGATACTTTTAAAAACAAATCTTACAAAATGATATATATATATATATATATATATATATATATATATATATATATATATATATATATATGTAGACACACCTTAAAAATACTAATAATATTTATTATAATAATGTTTTATAATCAATATTATTACTATTATAATCATTTTGGGCAGTTTTAGAAAAAAAAAAAATTATATATATATATATTTTTTTTTTTTTTTCCCCTGATTCTGTAAGGGTATCCCTTACAAAAATTAACCATGATTTTACTACAATTTATTTTTACTCATTTTTTTTAAATGGTTATTGTTGCAAAATGATGGTAACCACAAATTAACCATAGTTTAACCACGGTATTTGTAGTAAAACTGTGGTTATACAAATGCCAATCAATCTGCCAAAAAAACATGACTACTACACTTTTACTAAAGTAAAACCATGGTTAATTTTCTTAAGGGATCCTTGCACAGACTATGCTGCAGGCCTAACACATGTCAGCATCATCACTCCTCTCTACTTTGGCATCAGTCAGCTCTGAACAGGAAGAGAAACACGTCATGAACTGGACCCAGGTCTCTTCTTTCTCTCTGCTTCTAAATTCCCTGTGTGAGTTTCTCCAGTGGAAATGCTTTTAGCAGCTCATGTCCCTCAGGACCTCGGAGCGCCGGACACAGCCAGTCTGACATCTAATTACTCTCTCACATTTGTCCAGCAGGATCCAGCGGCCCCGATAAGCCCACGTCCCCGCGCTGCCTCAGAGACGGGACCCCGGAGTGTCATTCCCTCACTCAGCCGTGATTCCTGTGCGTTTGCACAGGCAGAGACCGGCGGTAAGACACTGACTGCTGACCGGCGGACGGATGAATGAATGGACGGATGGACAGACGACTGGGGGTTTATTTAAATGAGATTCCACAGCAGGATGGAGGAGACAGAGAGGCCTTGTTAAAGAAATCAACAGACGCACACTTTCCCTGCTTATTAAAACAGGTTACTGAGGCTTTACGAGTCATTCGTGACATTTTAGTACAAGCAAAACTATTCAAAGATTTGCAAAACATTTGCACGACTTACACACATTCCTGCTGAAAGTGACCTATAAATAACAAGCAGACTTATATAATGACCATTTCCTGTTTTAGTCTGTGTATAGTGCAAAACTGCTCTCCCACCGACCTGCTTCATAAACACACATTAGAAACACGTGTACATGAGTGTATGCGATTAAATATTAAATGTGTTTTTGAGTGTTTCACGCTCAGATTCAAAGAATGTTTCATCTAAAAATGTAAACGCTGTCATTATTTACTCACTCTAATGCTATCCCAAACACATCTGACTCTTGTAAGTAAAACAAAAGGTGAATTTCTGAAGACAAAAATGATCCTGATCAGTGTTTTTAATATAACTCACCTAATTTTTTATATAATTTAAGGAAAAAAAACCTACTGCAAGTCTTCTGAAATGACAGAGCTTTGTGTGAGGAACAGACTGAAATTTAAGCAGTTATTTGGGTCAGTCCTTTAACTTTTTGTGCATTTAACTTATTTAAAAAAATAAAAATAAAATAAATAAATAGTTAAAAAAATAAGTAAATTAGAGATGCACCGATTGCAATTTTCTTGGCCGATTCCGATTTTTTTGTGTGACCTGCTGATACCGATTTTTGCCGATTCCGATTTTCTTTCTAAGAACTATAATTGACAGCATATACAAACAAAAATACACATAATAAAAGAAATTATTAAACATTACAATTTCCCCAATCTGGACTAAGTTACAGATTACAGATTTTCTCTCCCTTAAACAACTCTCAAAATAAAGTGCTCTGTGACTGGAAAGAGGAAGAAATAGTTCACTTAAAATGAGTTGCTGTATGTAACAAAACAGATGTCATTTCCCACTGTTTATAAATGCTCATTTTTCCCCTAACCTTATTAAATGTCATCTTTCACATCAAATTCTTTCTTTGTTTCAATTAATTCAGTTGGCATAATAAGTAATAACTGTAAAGTATAAAGTAAATAAAGTAATAGCTGTAGAGTTGTTACCATTCAAATGAAATTAGTATTAACAAACTCTATCTTTCCACTGCTGAGGTGCCATAAATGCATTTACACTGCAAAATTTCAAATGCATAAATAATTTTATAAGACTAATGTTTTATATATTTTTTTAAACATACAAATAAATGTTGAAAAAAATGCAATGATACTTTTAAATATGACTAAACCACCAGTAGGTGGCGGCAAGAGTCTGTTTTAATGAGTGAGTCATTTATTCATTCATTCAAATGGCTGATTCATTCAGAAACTAGGCAAGTGACTGTCCTTATGAATGGGACTTACTCATTTCCTTCAAAAACGTGGATTCATTCAGTAAGGAAACACCGCTGTGTTGCTCAGAGACACAACAGTTCTACTGTGGCTTTGATCTGAACTATTTTCGTCAGCGAAATTGAGCAAAAACAGTCAATATTTTGTCTAAAATCTAAGTCACTTAATTTGAATTTCTTGTTTATTGAAATACTATTGTATAAAATCAGTGTCACGTTGCAATCGTGTTGATATTCGGGGAAACATCATGGCCGTATAATGTTGCTTATCTAAATCATATTTTGAAAATATCTTTTTTTTTTCTACCGCCGTATGCATCTATAAATTTCTGTGAGTTACTTTGTGTGTGCTGTCTCTCTCACTCAGGCTGTGCAAGCCTCATCTGGCACGACATAAACATTATCAGTCGCTGTTTACACTGAATGCAATTAAAACTGGAATCATTCTCACGCGAAACGACGTGTTTACACGCGACTGTGAGTGTGCGCGTGGCTGTGACGTCATTGCCTGCGCCGCTGGCAATAAAAGGATCGGCTCGGAATCGGCAAGACGTGAGACTGACCGGCCGGTCACCGATCCGGGCCGGTCATGCGAAAAATCGGCCGATTCCGATCACTGGCCGGTCAATCGGTGCATCTCTAAAGTAAATGAAGAAAAATGTGCATAAAGGGTAATAAAAAGTATAATAAAAATGACAAAAAAGTAAATAAAGCTAAAACTAAAAAAAGCAAACTAAAAATTATATATATATATATATATATATATATATATATATATACACACACACACACACATACACACACACACACACACACACACATATATATATATATATATACACATATACATACTCATATATAATGTTTCTCAATAGTATCGAGAAAAAATAAACACTACTAAAACTACACAGTAAAACTATATATACACACACACACAAGAAATGTTGAAGGTGTCAACTCTAAAGTAATTTTGATATTTTATCTTTTTATCTGACATTAACCAATTTCTATAATTTTATTCATTACTGAGAAAAAAAAAAAATCTAATTCTAAACAGAGATTTTATTGAATCTTTTGACAATAATACTCATAGATTATGCTGCTGTTTTCTCATTAAATATTATGTCACTTCCTGGAGGATGACATCAATAAGAAAGTGGCTTTTGTTAGTTAAAGGGACATAACGAATGATAAGTGATATTGAGGACAGAGGATAGACCAATGAAATTATCAATTAAAACAATATTTCCAACATTTCCTTGGTTTAAACAAATAAGGAATAGTTTTGTGTGCTAGAAGTCAGTACAGGAAAATAATAAAAACAACAAGATCCAATTATAGCAAATAGTTCACAAAAATCTAAATGACTGATTCACGAATCAGACTGCCTGTCTGATTATCAGAAGAACAACGACTTAAATTTAGTCTGTTTGCTTCAAAAGAGATATTACATGACTTCAGAATATTTGGAAATAAAGCACACAAGGTGTACAAACTGCTTTTACGGTGCTTTTGCATTTATTTTGAAGCTTGAAAGCTCTAGTCCCCATATAATGCAAGCAAAAGGAAATAAGTTAGAATATATTATTTAAAAAATATTATTGGAATGACACTGGGCAGGGTATTTGATGAACTTTTGCATTTGTAGATGAACTAATTCTTTTAAAGTAAAAGAATTCTGATTCTGAAACAAAATAAGAACGATTCTAGAAGCTTCTTGCATGTTTAACCCTTATGCTGTGGGTAAGTTTGCCCCGCATCAATTTTGAGTTGTGGGAAATACTGGTTAACCAATGAGATTTGTCCTCTATTTCTCATGTAGTGTTATGAACATGCCTGCTCTGATGTGTGTGTGGCATGTGCGTATACATTTATATTATGATTATTTCATGGTTTAAGGCAGCTTCTTAGATGCAAAAAACTTTTTTTGATGCATTTTGTTATGTCAGTTTCTCAACTACTTTCTGAGGTTATTTACAAACGCTATTATCCAAAGAAGCGTATACTTCACTGAAGCCATACATTTTTATCAGTTTATCATGTTAATTTAGCTGGGATTCGAACCCATGATCCTGATGTTGCCAGCCCTATGATATAAAAAATAAAAAAAATTAACAAAATGAAAATTATTGCTGTCAAACAATTAATTGTGATTAAAATAATACGTGATTTACATAATACGTGTGTACTGTGTATATTTACTTGCATATAAATACACACATGCATGTATATATTTAAGAAAAATATGTTGTTTATAAATATAAATTTAGAATATAAATTTTATGAATATAAATATATACATGTAAATATTTTCAAAACATATACTGTATGTGTGTGTATTTATATATACGTTACATATACACAGTACACATATATGTAAACAAAAAGTTATTTTGGATGCGATTAATCGCGATTAATCGTTTGAAAGCACGAATTAAAATGTTATAATGTTAAACAAAGTTGCAATACTGTTTCATTAAAAATGGTTACATACAGTTTAAAAAACACAGTTTTCATGTTTACTTTTTTGTAATCTAACAAGTATTAATTTTAAAGGTTTACTATTTTTACTTGATGTTTTTCATATTTTTATTTCCTTTATTTATCGAACTGCATTTATTTCAATAAAAACCGTGCCCATAGCTCTGATAACGAGGTACTGTGGTCTGAACTAAGATTACCACGGTAAACCACTGTAAGGGTGTTCTATTCAACCGGACAGTGTCCCGGGGTTGCTTAGCAACAGAACCACTGGAACAGAGAATCGGCGTTAACCGGATTGTGACGGTATTTCATACCTGCTCCTCCTCGGCGCTCAGGCGGCTGGCCATCCTCTGCTCTCCCGCTGGAGGATCTGTTTAAAGCTCACACAGCTGTTTAGATCGGACTGTAGAGATCAGACCGGGCTTTTTTTAGGCCCGTTAGCAGCGATCAGGCTAACAGCAGCAGCAACGCGAGACTCGCGCCGTTTTCCGCTCGAGAGGCCCGCCACTTCAGCACGGCGCGTTCATGATCCGGTCCCGGTTCGGTTGGATCCACATATATAAATATATATTTTTTTTTTACACACATACACTAATGGTGCTCCAGCGGAGCTTCGGTCCGCCCGCCTGTGTGACGAAGGGAGAAATTCATCACGGTGCTCCGTCGAAAGTCGTCGAAGGCCGGTTCGTTTGTTTGGAGGTATGAAATTATATTAAACGATCGGCTCCGTGTCATCCGGGAGCTATTAGACGCTTTAACGCGAGAAGGCGAATGAAGATCGGGCGCTCCTGAAAAGCAGCAGCAGTGAAAGATGAAAGATGACGCTCCCTCTGCTGGCCACAATGGAAGACTGCAAACTGAACGACGCTCCTCCTGTCCATTCATAAAAACCGAGAGGAGTCCGAGTCATTGGAGCGAATCGGTTCGTTTGGACGGCTCCTTTCAGTGGACTTGTTCAAAAATGGATTCAGTTTTAAATTTATGTTTTAAGTATTTAGATGAGTTCCTGTACGTGTTATTTGTCTAGTGAAATACATATTTAGTTTTACATTTACACTTAGTCACTTAGCAGACTCTTTTATCCAAAGCGACTTACAAATGATGACAATAGAAGCAATTAAAACCAACAAAAGAGCCATGATATGCAAGTGCTATGACAAGTCTCGGTTAGCCTAACGCAGTACACGTAGCAATATATATATATATATATATATATATATATATATCAGTTGCGAATCACTTTTAAATATTTAAGAATGATTCATTCGCGAATGATTCCAAGTGAGCCGAGTGATTTGCGAATCACTTTTAAATATTTAAGAATGATTCATTCGCGAATCGGACTTCGTTCACACACACACACACACACACACACGCACACACGTTTGTTTTTGTGGTTTACGGTGACTCTCCATAGGCGTAATGGTTTTTATACCGTACAAACTGTATGGGCTATTGCCCTACACCAACCCTACACCTAAACCTACCCCTTACAGGAAACTTTGTGCATTTTTAGATTTTCAAAAAAACACCATTTAGTATGTTTTAAGCCTTTTGAATTACGGGGACATAGGCAGTGTCCTCATAAACCACCTTCAAATTGTAATACCTCTGTCATACCCATGTCATTAAACAAATTTTGTCCCCGTAAACCACAAAAACCAGTACACACACACACACACACACACACACTTATGTCTGGTTTGCTATCCTTGTGGGGACTCTCCATAGGCGTAATGGTTTTTCTGCTGTACAGACCGTATTTTCTATTGCCCTACAGGCCTACACCAACCCTACACCTAAACCTACCCCTTACAGGAAACTTTCTGCATTTTTACATTTTCAAAAAACTTCATTCTGTGTGATTTATGAGCTTGTTTACCCGTGGGGACCTCAATTTAGATCCCCACCGTGACATGAGTCCCCATGAGTCTGTGTGTATTCAGGTTTAAGTCCCCACCAGGATATAAAAACAGGTACACACACAGACACACACACACACACACACACACACACACACACACACAGAGAGAGAGAGTCTGGTCAGCTATCCTTGTAGGGACTCTCCATAGGCGTAATGATTTTTATACTGTACAAACTGTATTTTCTATCACCCTACACCAACCCTACACCTAAACCTACCCCTTACAGGAAACTTTGTGCATTTTTACTTTCTCAAAAAACTCATTTTGTATGATTTATAAGCTTTTGTACCCATGGGGACCTCAATTTAGGTCCCCACCGTGACACGAGTCCCCATGAGTCTGTGTGTATTCAGGTTTAAGTCCCCACCAGGATATATAAACCTGTAACACACACACACACACACACACACACTTGTTTCGCTATCCTTGTGGGGACTCTCATAGGCGTAATGGTTTTTCTGCTGTACAGACCGTATTTTCTATTGCCCTACACCAACCCTACACCTAAACCTACCCCTTACAGGAAATTTTCTGCAATTTTACATTTTCAAAAAAGTTCATTGTGTATGATTTATGAGCTTGTTTACCCATGGGGACCTCAGTTTAGGTCCCCACCATGACACAAGTCCCCATGAGTCTGTGTGTATTCAGGTTTAAGTCCCCACTGGAATATAAAAACAAGTACACACACACACACACACACTTATTTAGTTATGAAAATGATGACATATTCTAATGTTTTCCTAACTAACTAAAAGTAAGTTTCCCCCATTCTATTTTTATACTTATAGAATAACAGTTCAAAATAAGATATATATTTAGAATATTTAAGCACATTGTTGTTTAGTAAAATGTGCATACATAGATATATTGGGGATCTGCAAAATATAAAACATTTAGCTTATTTTTGAGGTCAGTTTTGTTCTTAAACTACAGCTAAATATAGGTCACAGCAATATTTGATGTCAGTATTTTTTAACTGGAAGTTTCCATTCTGTACAGATATCATTGTGGGCGCAAAGGGTATAAAAATCGTACTGTTTAAACCTGACGCAAGAAAATCTGCCAAGAAACTGAGCCGATAAAACAACAAAGAGCTTCCTGTGGGCGGGTTTCCATGCATGGGCTATAGAATGACTGACAGGAGAGCATTCATGACATCATGCTGGAAAAATGCACACAAGTGCTTTCACTTTCAGAGAGGAAATTCACACTCAGTGACCCGTCATACCCCCAAACTAAACTATACACACAAAAATCACATCTCGAAGTCAAGCAAAACAGGATTTGAGAAGCTGCAAGTCTCAAAAACTAGAGAATTTTTGCCACACTTTATGTTTTGAGTAGGCCTAGGCTGTTGATGTACTTTATTGATTGACAGGTCTTACTCAATGTCGGTCATGAGTGATCCGGGAAGTCTGATCTGGGCTGACAGGTGCTGTGAGTTCCTGGAAAGCAGCGACTGACTAATAACCAAACTCTCCGATTACGCTCTGGTTTTCTGCGGGAAGTGACCTAGTGGTTTCAAATCAACGAAAGCAGCCTCAGTCTAACCGCCTGCACATCTGTGTATGAGGTGTTTGACATTCAACTACAAGAGATTTTGATGATGCCAGCCTTTCCTTAGCAAAGCTAAAAACTCAGTGCTGTTACAAATGATGCCAATAGAAATGAGACATTATTTAGTAGTTAAAAACCCTTGTTATTGTTTTTATACATGTCCATATTATTTTATAATAATTGTATATGTAATTTATACTACCGTTCAGAAGCTGGTCGGAAAGATTGTTTAATGGTTTTACTCTTTTGATCAAACAATAATATTTTGAAATATTATTACAATTTAAAATAACTGTTTTCTATTTTAATGTATTTAAAATGTATGCAAAGCTGAATTTTCATCATCATTACTCCAGTCTTCAGTGTCACACGATACTTCAGAAATCATACTGACATGCTGATTTGATTCTCAAGAAATATAGCTGATTATTATCGATGTCAAAAACAGTTGAGCTGTTTAATATTTTTGTGGAAACCATGCTTCATCTTTTTCATGATTCTGTGATGAATGGAAAGTTCAAAACAACATTTATTTAAACATTTGTGAAAGTCACTTTGGATCAATTTAATGCATCCTTGCTAACTAAAAGTATACTTAAAAATAAAATCTTAAAAAAAAACTTTAATTTCTTAAAACAATAATAATAAAATAAAATGTACTAACCCCAAACTTTAATCAATGTGCACTTATAAGCAAGCAAATTTCAGACGTTCAAAAATATTTTAGACAAAGGGATAAACAAAACAGACAGTAAAACTTTATTGGTCATAACACAAATTTAAAAAAACTATTCATAGGCTTTTTCTTGATCTCATCTTCTACAGAAAAGATCGAATTAAAAAGCTATATATAAAATCCAATGAAGATGCGTGACTAAACAGAGTATGTGAATTCAGCAGAGCATGAGGGTCTACTCTCATTTATACCTATACTGTATGTTTCCTAAAATAATATCTGCAAAAAAGCAGAATAGTTTCATTTTTGTGATTACGGTTACAGAAATAGTTCTATCTGAGTTACTTAGAACTGAAAAGCAATTTTAAATATAGCAATTAAAAACTCATTGACATCAGTGTTCTCCTGAAATGAGATCATCTTCGCGGTCATGTGCAGACTTGAGAAAAGTGCTCTGTAAAGCAGTTCAAGCTGAAGTCCTCAGACCTCCATGCTCTCTTTCTGAGTGCTGTGAGAGGTCTCCAGCTGTGTCTCTGGCGTGGACAGGTGTTCCAGTTCATATCGGCCGCTTTGGTCAGCCGGACGAACTTCTGTAGAGGTTTTCTTGTGCTCCAGGATCTGCTGAAGCTGATGGCTGGCATAATCAGGCTTGCTGGTGAGGGGACACTGTGGCACCTCGATGCCCAAGATATCTGCCACCATATAGGGTCTGAGCCAGCCGACCAACGGCGTGCTGCCAGGGGTGTAGTGGGTCTCCTTGTGGTAGAAAAGAAGCCCATCCACCTAGAAGAGAGGAACACAGTTTGAGTTCATCTATGCCAGGGCTCAACAGTATGAGAGTTTCACTCGCATATGCAACCAAAAATAGATGTGCAAACTATAAAATGTATTTAGGAGCATGCTAAAAAAAGTCCTTAAAAAGTCTAAAATATAAAGTTTCTGCAGCTTTAAACAGGAATATAAGTAATACCATGGTTAACTAGTACTGTCAAACGATTAATCGCAATTAATCGCATCCAAAATAAAAGTTTTTTTCTTTACGTAATGTGTGTACTGTGTATATTTGTTATGTATATATTAGTGCTGTCAAACGATTAATCCCATCCAAAATAAGTTTTTGTTTACGTAATATATGTGTGTGTACTGTGTACATTTGTTATGTATATATTAGTGCTTTCAAACAATTAATTGCAATTAATCGCATCCAAAATAAAAGTTTTTCTTTATTTAATGTGTGTGTACTGTGTATATTTGTTGTTTATATTAGTGCTGTCAAACGATTAATTGCATCCAAAATAAAAGATATTGTTTATTCAATATATGTTTGTGTACTGTGTTTTTATTTTTTATATTTATTGTGTGTATATATATATATATATATATATATATATATATATATATATTGAAAATATTTACATGTATTTAGATGTATATATTTATATTCATATAATTTATATATAAATATGTTTAATATATAAACATTACATATTTTTCTTAAATATATACATGCATGTGTTTCTGTTTACACATAATAAATATACACAGTACACAAATATATATTATGTAAACAAAAACTTTTATTTTGGATGCGATTAATCGCGATTAATCGTTTGACAGCACTATAAATTATTAAATACAGTTTGAAGCAGGAATATTTAAAAACAGTATACTTTTCTAGTAAATTACATAATTCTGCTAGTAAAAGCCTCCATGTATCCAGCTCAATCAGTGTTATTTTATAGACTCTAGTGCTGTTAAACGATTAATCGCGATTAATCGCATCCAAAATAAAAGTTTGTTTACATTATATTTGTGTACTGTGTATATTTATTATGTATATATAAATACAAACACATGCATGTGTATATATATATATATATATATATATATATATATATATATATATATATATATATATATATTTAAAGAAAAATATGTTATATTTGTATATTAAATACATTTATATATAATATAAATGATGTAAATATAAAAATATACATGTAAATATTTTCAAAATATATACTGTATGAGTGTGTATTTATATATACATAATAAATATACACAGTACACAAATATATATTATGTAAACAAAAACTTTTATTTTGGATGCGATTAATCGCGATTAATCGTTTAACAGCACTAATAGACTCAGCATGTCAAATAATAGATGTTCTTACTGTAAAGTTGTACTCGTGTGCAAGAGCTGTCTGGATGGACTCTGTTGAACAGCTGATGTTGTTCAGACTCACAAACCGGAACTGCAGAGAGAGGGAACAGACCATGAACCAAATACTTCAGCTCAAAGTTCAGCTTTAGCTTTGTTCACAGATGCAGCTATTTCGCTCACTTACAGGATTAATCTTGGAAATTTCAGAAAGACCTTCAACCTCTTCCACTTTAGACTGCAGCCAGTAGAACCGGAACTCTGTCTGTAAAAATACATCAGTTTGTGCTTTTCATTGTAAGAAAAGGATTGTGTGCAAACAAACTAGAATTTTAATACCAAAGCATTTATGAAAATTAATTCCACATGCAAAGTGGTTACCCAGAACATACATTTACATACAATACCATTCAAAAGTTATTTTTGTGATGCCAAGCTGAATTTTCAGTCTTCAGTGTCACATCCTAATTCATTCTAATATGCTGATTTGCTGCTCAAGAAACATTTCTCATGATTAGTGTCGAAAAACAGTTGTGCTGCTTCATAAATTTGTGGAAACTGATACTTTTTTCAGGATTCTTTGATAAAAAAAAGAATGAAAGTTTTGTAAAATTATAAATGTCTTCACTGTCACTTTTCACCAATTGAATGTCTCCTTGCTGAATAAAAGTAATAATTTTCTTCCAAAAAAAAAGAAACAAAAAAAATTATTGACCCAAAGTGAACAGCAATCATGATACATCTAACATTAAATTTATGATTGTTTTGGTGCAACAAACATAAGTATATTTCAGAGAAATTAATTATATAAAATGGTCCAAAAGTGTAGAATATGTTTATATAAATGTCATTAGAGGAAGTGATCACTCACTGAGCAGTCATACACAGGATGTCCCCTCCAGCACATGACGTCCAGGATGTAGTATGTTCTGTCCACGTCACTGTAGATGCAGTCCAGGATGGTGTAATCTATATAAAAGATATTTGTCACTTTATTTTCCGGTATGGTTCAGAACTGCAGTACTCTAGCACACTCTAGTGTGAAGAATCTGTAGGACAGGTGCAAAGGTGCAGACCTTTCCCCAATGCAGAGTTGTGTCTGTTGCCGCCGGGAATAAGAGAACGGAATCGATTGACACAGTAGCCACCTTTGGTGTAAGATGACGTGGATCCCTGAGAATAAAACAATAAACATGAAAATGATGCAAAATATACATATAAGTTTTGGGGTTGTTAAGATGTTTTAATGTTTTTGAAAGAAGTCTCTTATGCTCACCCAGGCTAAATTTATTTGATCAAAACTACAGTAAAAATGTAATATGTTTTTACAGTTTAAATAACTATTTTGTATTTTAATATATTTTAAAATGTAATTTATTCCTGTGACACAAAGCTGAATTTTTAGCATCATTACTCCAGTCTTCAGTGTCACATGATTCTTCAGAAAAATCATTCTAATATGCTGATTCTTGAAATAGTTGTGCTAATCAATTTATTCATGGAAAACTGTGATGCATTTAATTCAGGAATGTTTGATGAGAAGAAAGTTCAAGAGAACAGCATTTATTTGAAATTGAATCTTTTAACATTATAAATGATTTTACTGTGTTTTTTGATCAATTTAATGCATCCTTTCAGAATAAAAGTATTAATTATTAAAAAACAAAATTGAACGTTAGTGTATGTCTGATCTCATGATGTTCAGGATGGTTGGAAAAAGATCCAAACCTTGGAGGCAACAACGAGGGAGCGCTTTCCAACTGGACAAACCACCATCAGCCAATCAGAGCTCAGATCTGCAGGGATGTCTACTAACCACTCTGACAGCATCAGCTGAAAAACAGAAATATAACAGAAACATAAAATATACAACTTTTCTATTAAAAGACTCTTAATTATGTTCCCAGACAGCATTATAATGCATCACTTTTGTAGTATTTTTATTATAAAATATTTACATACGTAGTATATACTCAAGCAAGTAACCACTTACAAGTTATTAATAGTACATTATAGTATTAATAGTATTTCTGCTTTATATAAGCATTTTCCACCCATTTTCTTTAACCCTTAAGGTCTTTGCACACTGAGTCCGAAATTTTGCATTGTATGCGTTTTTTCGTTTTTTTCATATTCGTCATCCTTTCCTATCAAAATGCTTGCTACGGATGCGAAAACACAGAAAATCGAACCTGATCCGAATTTTTTATGACGGACAAAAGCTTCGGAGGCAGTGTGTAAACGTGATTGACACAACGTGAGGTCGTATTTATTTTTTAACGTGCGAAAATTTCGGACTCAGTGTGCAATGACCTTTAGCAATACCTCGCTGATTTTATTACTGTACCTTTAAGACAGCTATATATAAATGACTGTCTGTCAATGTGTTTTCCAGCACTGATTTAAGCGTAAAAGCGGTGAATTTTATTGCAAAACATTTATATAAGTCATATATGATTTTAGAATTTGTTAAAAGGCATAATACAAGTTATTTATAGTTTCTTAAACCAAAAACTTAGAATAACACAGGCTGTTTTAGCTACTGTACCTTTAAAAATCCTTTTTTAAACAACTATATCTGTCTATGTGTTTTTAAGCACCTGGTTGGCATAATGCTTTGGTAGCTTTTTCTTCTGCTCGATCTCCATCCCTTCTTCATCAGCGCTGTTCTCCAGCTGCCGCTGACTCTTCTTCTCTTCATCCTCCTCATCCTCGCTGTCAGCTCCGGTCCAGTCTCCATCAGCCAGCCGACGGGCGTGATTCACGTAGTTTAGCCTCTTCCTGCCAACATAATGTATTATATCAGTGTCACTGCATCAATATAACTTGTTGAAGGTAGTTGATAAGCAGCTGCTCTTGTGTTTTGGGTGGTTGTGTAAGGTAAACTCACTCTTTCTGCAGCTCCAGGAACCTCCTGCGCCGTTCACTCTGCTCCAGAACGCTGTATTTGTTCTTGTACTGGGCCAGGCGAGGATGGGGAGCAGAAGTGCTGTTTGGTTCTCTAGATACAGAGAAGCTGGAGGAGAGAGCCTGGGTCAGAGCCTCCATGATGGACCTGTGAAAACATACAGGAGTTTAAATCATTTATATGCCATGATAAGTGTATGTAGACCACTAAGGTATTTCAAAACAAACAGAACTCATTTAAATCTCATATGCACAAACACAAAACAAACACCACGTACAGATAAACAGACTGCAGGCAGAGAGTGACAGCAAACACGTGATCACAATCCCATCAGAGCTGCTCTTAAAATCCTTCACTCGTGATTTAAAAGAGTAGGCCTAATACAAACAGCGAAAAACACAAACACCTACTCCTGCAGAGAAACACGCGCTCAAACGCAATGGCGCGCTGACGTCATCACGCCGCATCGCGGCCGACCAAAATTCATCGCAGAGTTTCACCAATTGGTGAAGAATTAATCTCAGAATCATTTTACGGTGATTAAAGCTCGTTCGATTTACTAAGAGGAATCACAAATTACAATTCTGGTAAAAATGTACATACTGTAAAAAATATTCTGCATTAGTTCGTCTCCTTAAAAAAAAAACTCAATTCTAAAGTAAAATAAAAGCATTACAAAAAGAGGAAATAGAATATGTAGTGAGACTAGCGGTCCAGGTGTTGCCTATAAATTAGTCTAAATAATATGAATCATATTTTAAATCTCCACCTTGTACTTTCACTACTGTTCATAAGTTTTTTCAGACTGAAACATCACGTGGTATCTGTTAGTTTTCTCAGCGCTGATCGGGATCGACCAATCACGGCCGTTTGTGATTACTTTGAAAATCTTTTAAAGAAACTCCTATAGCGGATTTCAAACTAATAATTATTTAAAATTTTAATTTTAATGGTTTATACGTTCTTGTGTACAAATGCCTCAAATAACCCCCAAAACCATGTCAATCAAAAAATGAATGTGTCTGAATGGCAGAACACAGTGCAGTGTTTGTCAATAAATCATTGTACACTATCTAGTTGAGTTACTGTAATAATTCGGATAGGTTTATTAGAAACTGATAAAACTCTTCAACTCTTGTCAGTCAGATGCTACTGTTGTTTAACGTTAGTTGACCGCCGCGCGGCGCCACAAACGCGATTGTAAAGCTCGCGCTAAACTGCGCTACTCTCATTGTTCGGTCGTCACGTCATGGAAAGAGTTACTGCGTTTGTGCTCAAAGTAAAGAAATAGTTTATGAAAAACTCCTCACGGGCCTGTTGAATCACTTCACGAAGGGATTATTATGAACACACAGCGATCTGAACTGGATCTGTGGATTATAAAGATGCTTTAGATCTACTTTTTGTTCTTTTGTTGGCGGAATGCAAAGGACGCGTTTATTTCCCATCTCTGTCTGGGACGAAATGTTGGGATAATGTTTTCAGCCGGACTTGCAAAACAGATGTTTGTGCTTGTTTTTTAATATTTTGACAGCATGCAAGATGCTTAAAACTATTGTATAATTATTATGAGACACTGAACTGAATGTGTTTGCCGGTGTCTCTGTTCTGCTGGACGGGATTTGTGGATTTATCGATTTATAATATGTTTATTTTTTTTGTGCCTGAAGATTCTGTTTTTGTGGAATAATGAAACGGCATAAATTAAGGGAAGTTGGAGAATAACAACCTGGAAGGGAGTTCCAACATGTAATGCTTTATTTACAAATGTAGCATATTGGAGATTGTTTCCCAGGGGATTAAAAAAAAAAAGATTGGTCAGTAACTTTAAAACGATCTTTATCATAAAGAATATTATTTACCAACAGCCTCAAAACTGCTAGTTTTGTTAAAGTATTATGAATATATTAACAAGTACTGCTGTACTATATAACCAAACTTTTAAGTTATCAAACAGCCCTGTTTTTGTTAGATTTGATCTGTGCAGTCTGATATGAGGTAAGGAACTTTTATTGTGGCCCACTTTTGTGCATCTGGTTTGCAAAGTTACAAAAATGTCCTTGAGAGCCAAAGCCCTCTACACTTTCCAAAGTGAGAACAAGGAGGAGATCAGCATCCAGGAGAATGAGGAGCT
>JAFVLL020006306.1:7500-17702 GCA_021397915.2 Tor tambroides | reverse complement strand
CATCCGGGAGCTTTAAGACGCTTAAACGCGAGAAGGCGAATGAGGATCAGACGCTCCTGAAAAGCAGCAGCAGTGAAAGATGAAAGATGACACTCCCTCTTCTGACCACAATGGAGAACTGCAAACTGACCGACGCTCCTCCTCTCCATTCATAAAATCCTTGAGGAGTCCGAGTCATTGTAGCGAATCGGTTGGTTCGGACGGCTCTTTTCAGTGAACTGGTTCAAAAATGGATTCTTTTTTTTAGAGTATTTAGAGTTAAAGTATTTATGAGTTCCTGTTCGTGTTATTTGTCTAGTGAAAAACATATTTAGTTTTAAAAATTATTGGCGTTGTTTTATTACATTTTTATGATTCCAAGTGAGCCGAGTGATTTACGAATCACTTTCAAATATTAAGAATGATTCATTCGCGAATCGGATGTCATTCACACACACACACACACACACACTTAGTTATGTCAATGATGATATATTCTTCGAATGTTTTCATAACTAACTAAAAGTAAGTTTTTTTTTAATTTAAGACAAAACCTCCATTCTATTTGTGTACTTATAGAATAATAGTTCAAAATAAGATAGATATTTAGAATAAAATATTTAAGCACATTGTTGTCTAGTAAAATGTGCATATACACATATATATATTGAGGAAATACAAAATTTTAACCATTTAGCTTATTTTTGAGGTCAATTTTGTTCTTAAACTACAGCTAAATATAGATCAGAGCAATATTTGATGTCAGAATTTTTTTAAACCGAAAATTTCCATTCTGTACAAATATCGATGTGGGTGCAAGGGCATAAAAATCTTACTGTTTAAACCTAACGCAAGAATATCTGCTGAGCCGATAAAACAACAAAGAGCTTCCAGTGGGTGGGTTTCCATGGGCTAGAATGATGACATCATGCTGGAAAAATGCACACAAGTGCTTTCACTTTCAGAGAGGAAATTCACACTCACAGTGACCCATCATGGCCCCAAACTAAATTATACACACAAAAACACCTCGAAGTCAGGCAAAACTAATTTGAGAAGCTGCAAATCATACGTGTCTCAAAAACTAGACAGCATTTTTGGCCCACTTTATGTTTTGAGGAGGCCTAGACTGTTGACGCACTTTATTGATTGACAGGCCTTACTCAGCGTCAGTCATGAGTGATCCGGGAAGTCAGATCTGAGCTGACAGGTGCTGTGAGTTCCTGGAAAGCAGCTACTGACTAATAACCAAACTCTCCGATTATGCTCTGGTTTTCTGCAGGAAGTGACCTAGTGGTTTGAAATCAACGAAAGCAGCCTCACTATAACCACTGTATGAGGTGTTTGACATTCAACCAGAGGAGATTTTGATGATGCCAGCATTTCCTGGGCAAAGCTAAAAGCTATGTGCTGTTACAATGACGCAAGTAGAAATGTGACATTATTTAGTAATTAAAAACCCTTGTTATGGTTTTTATACATGTCTGTATATTTTAAGCAATATTTTATATATTATAATTTATATAACTAATATTATTTTATAATAATTGTATGTGTAATATATACTACCATTCAGAAGTTGGTTGGAAAAATTGTTTACTGTTTTTGAAATTAGTCTCTTATGCTCTCCAAGGCTGTATTTATTTGATACAGTAAAAACAGTAATATTGTGAAATATTATTACAATTTAAAATAACCATTTTCTGTTTGAACATATTTAAAATGTCATTTATTCCTATGATGCAAAGCTGAATTTTCAGCATCATTACTCCAGACTTCAGTGTCACATGATCCTTTAGAAATCATTCTAATATGCTGATTTGATTCTCAAGAAATATATCTGATTATTATCAATGTCAAATACAGTTGAGCCGTTTAATATTTTTATGGAAACCATGATACATTTTTTTTCAGAATTCTGAGATGAATGGAAAGTTCAAAACGACATTTAAACATTTGTGAAAGTCACTTTTGATCAATTTAATGCATCCTTAAGTATACTTTTCCATAATTTCTTAAAATAATATTAATAAAAATAATAAAAATAAAATTTACTGACCCCAAACTTTCATCAATGTGCATTTATAAGCAAAAAAAATAAAAATGCCGGACATTCAAAAATATTTTAGACAAAGGGATAAACAAAATAGACAGTAAAACTTTATTGAAGTCATAACACAAATTAAAAAAAAAAAAAAAAAAAATATTCATAGGCTTCTTCACCAGCTGAATCTTAATAATCTCATCTTCTACAGAAAAGATTGAATTAAAAAGCTATATATAAAATCCACTGAAGATGCATGACTAAACACAGTATGTGAATTCAGCAGAGCATGAGGGTCTACTATCATTTATACCTATATGTTTCCTAAAATAATATCTGCAAAAAAGCAGAATGGTTTCATTTTCGCAATAATGGTTACAGAAGTTACAGAGTTACTTAGAACTGAATTGCAATTTTAAATACAGCAATTAAAAGCTCACTGACATCAGTGTTCTCATGAAATGAGATCATCTTTGCAGTCATGCGCAGGCTTGAGTAAAAAGTGCTCTCTAAAAAAAAGTCTATGCAAAAGTCCTCAGACCTCCATGCTCTCTTTCAGAGCACTGTGAGAATTCTCCAGCTGTGTCTCAGGTGTGGACAGGTGTTCCAGTTCATATCGGCCGTTTTGATCGGCCGGCCGAACTCCTGTAGAGGTTTTCTTGTGCTCCAGGATCTGCTGAAGCTGATGGCTGGCATAATCAGGCTTTCTGGTGAGGGGACACTGTGGCACCTCAATGCCCAAGATATCTGCCACCATATAGGGTCTAAGCCAGCCGACCAAAGGCGTGCTGCCAGGGGTGTAGTGGGTCTCCTTGTGGTAGAAAAGAAGCCCGTCCACCTAGAAAAGAGGAGCACATTTTGAGTTCATCTATAGCAGGGCTCAACAGTACGAGAATTTCACTCGCATATGCAACCAAAAACAGATGTGCGAACTTCTAAAAAAGTCCTTAAAAAGTATAAAATATTAGGGCCCTATGAAATCCGTTTTATTTTTTTCTAAATTCTGTTTTTTTCCGTTTTAATTTTTCTGGATTCCGTTTTTTTCCGTTTTAATTTTTCTGGACTCTTTTTTTAATGGTCAAATTAAATGTTATTAATCAAAAAGCATGTCTAATTAATTAAAATCATGAAACTTATACAATTTAACATTAATTTATTAAAAGTGTAACAAAAATGACGTTTAGGGCCATATGAAATGTTTTATTTTTTTCTCACCTTATGTTTTATTGTTACCAAATTCTGTGTTTTAGCATGTCTAATTATTTGAATGCATACAAACAATTTTTATTTATTCTTACAGTAGCCTTATGAAATGTTTTCCCCCCCTCAGAAATTCTGTGTTGTGTATTTAAATTTTACTGATTATCAGATGAAGGCATAAAACATTGATTTAATTTAGATTTTAATTAATGAAAATTAAACATTTACATTTTTGGCAAATAAAGGGGATTTACTATTAAAATTTAAATATTTTGTGATTATTTCTTTAAAAAAATAAAGTTTTATAATTTTTTTTAACAGTAGTAGTAGTATTACGTACATTCTACTAAATAATAGTTATATAGCCTATTTCTGGCACAATGTCTTTAATATGTTAAACCGAACTTTTATTTTGACGGGTTGCTGTGAATACCTTTAAAGTTCTGTGTGTATATGATATGACACTAGTTTTACTCAAATGAAATGGTAAAATGCTCATGAAGTGACTCTCAGAGCAATTCTGGAGATGTTGTTCATGTATTTATGTCCTCATTGAGACGGCAGATGCTGTAATCACCGCGAATGTCACGCGCGCTGTGTATATAGTAAACAAAACCGCGCGTCTGCTCCATTCATACAGAGACGCGCAGAACATGCAGGAGTCATATTTAAATAGACCTTTGCAGCTTAATATTTACAGATACTAGTCCATATCGCGATTTGATTTAAGTGTAATGACCTACTTTTCATTAATTCATCCAAACTTTGACAAATTCCGTGACATTCCGCGTTAAACTATTAAATTCCAGGTTTATGACTGGTTGATTTCCCTCGCGTTTTCTGCATCGCGGAAATCATAGGGCCCTAGTGATGGTTCCCATTACGTTCCACAAACCCAACACTACATTTGCATCTCTCCTTTGTGCTTGCACCCATTTCAGGTCTTGGAATCTGTGCTAATGAGCTGATGATCTGAATCAGGTGTGTTTGATTAAGGAGACATGGAAAACATGCAGTGTTGGGGGGCCTCCAGGAACGTGGTTGGGAACCACTGCCCTAAAATATGACGTTTCTGCAGCTTTAAGTAGGCCTATAAATAATACCATAATTATTAAATACAGTTTGAAGCAGAAATATTTAAAAACAGTGTACTTTTCTAGTAAATTACATAATTCTGCTAGTAAAAGCCAGCATAATCAATGTTATTTTATAGACTTTGCATGTCAAATAATGGATGTTCTTACTGTGAAGTTGTAGTCATGTGCAAGAGCCGTCTGGATGGACTCTGTTGAACAGCTGATGCTGTTCAGACTCACAAACCGGAACTGCAGAGAGAGAACAGACCATGAACCACAAACTTCAGCACAAAGTTCAGCTTTGTTCACAGATGCAACTATTTGCTCACTTACAGGATTAATCTTGGAAATTTCAGAAAGACCTTCAACCTCTTCCGCTTTAGACTGCAGCCAGTAGAACCGGAACTCTGTCTGTAAAAATACATCAGTTGGTGCTTTTCATTGGAAGAAAAAAATATACGCAAACAAACTACAATTTTAATACACAACCATTTATGAAAATGAATTCCACGTGCAAAGTGGTTAGCCAGAACAGAGGTCATTTACATACAATCCCATTCAAAAGTTATTTTTGTGATGCAAAGCTGAATTTTCAGTCTTCAGTGTCACATTATTTAAATATGCTGATTTGCTGCTAAAGAAACATTTCTCATTATTAGTGTTGAAAAAACAGTTGTGCTGCTTAATATTTTTGTGGAAACTTGATACTTTTTTCAGGATTCTTTGATAAAAAGAAACAGATTTGAAATAGCAATCTTTTGTAACATTATAAATGTCTTTACTGTCACTTTTTTACCAACTGACTATCTCCTTGCTGAATAAAAGTATTCAGTTTCTAAATTCTTGTAAATGCAAATGTAAAGTTTATATAAATGTCATTAGAGGAAGTGATCACTCACTGAGCAGTCATACACAGGATGTCCCCTCCAGCACATGACGTCCAGGATGTAGTATGTTCTGTCCACATCACTGTAGATGCAGTCCAGGATGGTGTAATCTATATAAAACATATTTGTCACGTTTATTTTCTGGTATGGTTTAGAATTGTAGTACTCTAGCACACTTTAGTGTGATGAATCTGTAGGACAAGTGCAGAGGAGCAGACCTTTTCCCAGTGCAGAGTTGTGTCTGTTGCCACCAGGGATAAGAGAAGGGAATCGATTGACACAGTAGCCACTTTTGGTGTAAGATGACGTGGATCCCTAAAAATAAAATCATAAACATGAAAATTAAACAGAAAATGCTGCATCATATACAAAGTTTGGGGTTGTTAAGATTTTTTATTAAAAAAAAAAAAAAAAGCTCAGCAAGGCTGCATTTATTTGATCAAAAATACAGTAAAACTATAATATGTTTTTACAGTTTAAATAAATATTTTGTATTTGAATATGCTTAAAAATGTAATTTATTCCTGTGATGCAAAGTGGAATTTTCAGCATCATTACTCCACTCTTCAGTGTCACATGATCCTTCAGAAATCATTTTAATATTCTGATTTGCTGCTCAAGAAACATTTCTGGTTATCATCTGTGTTGAAAATAATAGTGCTAATCAATATTTTTGTGGAAAACTGTGGAAAATTCTGAAACTGAATAGAAAGTTCAAGAGAACAGCATTTATTTGAAATAGACATCTTTTAACATTATAAATGATTTTACTGTGACTTTCAATCAATGTAATGCATTCTTTCCGAATAAAATTATTAATTTCTTGCAAAAAAAAAAAAAAAAAAAAAAAAAAAAACTTCCTAAACCCAAACCATTGAACGTTACAGTATGTCTGATATCATGATGTTCATGATGGATGGAAAAAGATCCAAACCTTGGAGGCAACAACAAGGGAACGCTTTCCAACTGGACAAACCACCATCAGCCAATCAGAGCTCAGATCTGCAGGGACGTCCACCAACCACTCTGACAGCATCAGCTGGAGAACAGAAATATAACAAATACAATTTTTCTATTAAAAGACTAATTGTGTTTCCAGACAGCATTATAATGCATCACTTTTGTAGTATTTTTATTATAAAATATTTACATATGTAGTATATACTCATGCAAGTAACTTATTAAACTATTAAGTTATTAATAGTTTCAAAACAAAAACTGTCATATTTTTGCTTTATAAAAGCATTTTCCACCCATTTTCTTTAATTATTAGCAATAATAACCCAGTTGATTTTACTACTGTACCTTTAAAATGCTATATATATATATATATATATATATATATATATATATATATATATATATATATATATATATATATATATATATATATATATATATATCTACCTAAAACCTGCCAATATGTTTTTAAGCACTGATTTAAGTGTAAAAGTGTTGGATTTTATTACAAAATACTTATATAAGTCATATATAATAATGTAAGACTCACTTATAATTTGTTAAAAGGCATGAAGTCATTATTTATAGCTTCCTAAACCAAAAAATGTACAATTAAACAGGCTGTTTGTGCTTTATGTGAACAACTATATCTGTCAATGTGTTTTTAAGCACCTGGTTGGCATAATGCTTTGGTAGCTTTTTCTTCTGCTCAATCTCCATTCCTTCTTCATCAGCGCTGTTCTCCAGCTGCCGCTGACTCTTCTTCTCTTCATCCTCCTCATCCTCGCTGTCGGCTCCGGTCCAGTCTCCATCAGCCAGCCGACGGGCGTGATTCACGTAGTTTAGCCTCTTCCTGCCAACATAATGTATTACATCAATGTCACTGCATCAATATAACATGTTGAAGGTGGTTGATAAGCAGCTGCTCTTGTGTTCTGGGTGGTTGTATAAGGTAAACTCACTCTTTCTGCAGCTCCAGGAACCTTCTGCGTCGTTCACTCTGCTCCAGAACGCTGTATTTGCTCTTGTACTGGGCCAGGCGAGGATGAGGAGCAGAAGTGCTGTTTGGTTCTCTGGATACAGAGAAGCTGGAGGAGAGAGCCTGGGTCAGATCCTCCATGATGGACCTGTGACAACACAAAGGAGTTCAAATCATCTTGAGACATTTATATGCCATGATAAGTGTATTTCAAAAGCAAACAGAACTCATTGAAATCTCATATGGACAAAACAAACACCACGTACAGATAAACCAACCGCAGGCAGAGAGTGATAGTAAACACGTGATCACAATCCCATCAGAGCTGCTTTTAAAATCTTTTACTCATGATTTAAAAGAGGAAAATCAGAACAGCGAAATACACAAACACCTACTTCTGCAGAGAAAAACACGCGTTTGAAAAGCAATGGCGCGCTGACGTCATCACGCCTCATCGCGGCCGACCAAAATTCATCGCTGAGTTTCACCGATTGGTGAAGAATTCATCTCAAAATCGTTTTACGGTGGTTAAATGTTCGATTTCCTGCGAGGAATCACAAATTACAGTTCTCTTAAAAATATACATACTGTACAAATAGTTCGTCTCCTTGCAAAACCTCTGTTCTAATGCAAAATAAAAGCATTACAAAAAGAGGAAACTGAATATGAGACTAGCGGTCCAGGTGTTGCCTATAATTAGTCTAAATAATATTTATAATATTTTAAATCTTCACCGTGTACTTTCACTGCTGTTTTTTTAAAGTTCTGTCATTATTCAGACTGAAGCGAATGGCGACATCACGTGGTATCTGTTAGTTTTCTCAGCGCTGATAAAGATAGACCAATCACAGCCGTTTGTGATGACTATAATAATTATTTTTAAAATCCTTTTAAAAAGACTCCTGTAGCGGATTTCAAACTAATAATTATTTAAAATATTAATTTTATTAGTTGATACGTTCTTGTGTACAAATGCCTCAAATAACCCCGCAAAATTTTAATGTATCTGAATGGCAGAATAGTGTAGTGTTTGTCATTCGGCGGCAACAAGTCATTGTACACTATCTAGCTGAGTTATTGTAGTAACTTGGACTTGTTTTATGTTTATTAGAAGCTGAAACACTCTTTAACTCTATCAGTCAGATGCTACCATTGACCGCCGAGCGGCGCCACAAACGCGATTGTAAAGCTCGCGCTAAACTGCTCTACTCTCATTGTTCGATCGTCACGTCATGGAAAGAGTTACTGCGTTTATGCTCAAAGTAAAGAAATACTTTATGAAAAACTCCTCACGGGCCTGTTGAATCACATCTCGAAGGGAATGTTATGAGCACACAGCGATCTGAACTGGATCTGGGGATTATAAAGATGCTTTAGATCTACTTTTGTTCTTTTGTTGGCGGAATGCAAAGGATGCGTTTATTTGCCATCTCTGTCTGGGACGAAATGTTGGGATAATGTTTTCATCTGGAATTTAGTTCAGCCGGACTAATGTGTTGACAGCATGCAAGATGCCTGAAACTATTCTATAGTTATTATGAGACACTGAACTGAATGTGTTTGCCGGTGTCTCGGTTCTGCTGGACGGGATTTGTGGGGTTTTTTGGTTTATTTTTTTGCGGCTGAAGATTCTGGTTTTGTGGAATAATGAAACGGCATAAATTAAGGGAAGTTGGAGAATAACAACCTGACAGGGAGTTCCAACATGTAATGCTTTATTTACAAATGTAGCATATTGGATTTTGTTTCATTAAAGATTCCTGTTGTTTTCTTCGTGGTCAGTAACTTCAAAAAGACTTGAAGAGCTTTATCGTAAAGAATATTATTTACCAAAGCCTCAAATCTGCTAGTTTTGTTGAAGTACTATGAATATATTAACAAGTACTGCTGTACTATATAACCAAACTTTTAGCCTAAGTTATCTAACAGCCCTGTTTTTGTTAGATTTGATCTGTGCAGTCTGATATGAGGTAAGGAACTTTTATTGTGTCCCACTTTTCTGCATCTGGCTTGCAAAGTTACAAAAATGTCCTTGAGAGCCAAAGCCCTCTACACTTTCCAAAGTGAGAACAAGGAGGAGATCAGCATCCAGGAGAATGAGGAGCTGGTGATTTTCGACGAGAACTCTGTGGATGGCTGGCTTCAAGGCGAGAACAGCCGAGGAGAGCGAGGCCTGTTCCCCGCCTCGTACGTTCACATCATCCGGAACCGATCCGGGTCCAACCTGACGGATCAATCCTTCAGCTCACCTGGAAGCTCTCCTGGTAAGGATTTCTCGTACATCCATACGCCTTCCACGACCCTGCCGAGCGACGACGATGAAGACTGGGAAGACTGGGATGAAACCTCGACGGTGGTCGAGGATGAAGATCCTCGGAGAGGTGTTGGCGCCAATGGACATTCCCAAAGTCCGTATTCCAACCCCGACGTCCACTACCGGCCCAAGCCAAATATGGAGCGCCAGGACAGCATGTCGAGCAATAGAAAGGGCAGTATGGTGGGCAGGAACTTGAACCGATTCTCCAGCTTCGTGCGGTCAGGTGTGGAGGCCTTCATACTTGGCGACGTTCCAATGATGGCCAAGATCGCAGAGTCTTACTCTATCGAAATGGGCCCCCGGGGGCCTCAGTGGCAGGAGAACCCTCAGCCCTTCATCTGTTCAATTGAAGACCCCACCAAACAGACGAAGTTCAAAGGCATTAAGACGTACATTTCGTACCGCGTCACCCCCAGTCACACTGGCAGGCCGGTTTACCGCCGCTACAAGCACTTTGACTGGCTCTACAACAGACTACTACACAAATTCACGGTAATTTCCGTGCCTCACCTTCCAGAGAAACAGGCCACGGGACGATTCGAGGAAGACTTTATTGAGAAAAGGAAGAGGAGGCTTATTTTATGGATGGACCACATGACCAGCCACCCCGTTTTGTCTCAGTACGAGGGTTTCGAACACTTTCTCATGTGTGGAGATGACAAACAGTGGAAGCTGGGGAAGAGGCGAGCGGAAAAGGACGAGATGGTCGGGGCTCACTTCATGCTCACCTTCCAGATTCCCAACGAGCACCAAGACCTTC
>JAFVLL020006306.1:0-2500 GCA_021397915.2 Tor tambroides | reverse complement strand
AATGATTTGGAATAGATTTAATCCCATAAAATAAGAGTGATTTCACAGTCCTTAGATCATTATTGTGCCTTTTAGGTTAGTTAACGTAGCATTATTCTGTAGAATAAGTTTGCGCTAATCAAATAAACACCCTAAGCAAACATTTGACGTGTAAGTGTGTTGAAAGGAGGCCAGTATGATTTCTCCAGTTTCACATCCACACCCTATAACGGTCGTAACACGATTACCGTTCATGTTCAGACACAATGGATCTTAGCGTACAGTGGATAATGGCATTTTCTAATAATCAAGTTGCTAATAGCAGCTAATGTATACATAGCATGCCTCCTACAGTAGAAGACGATTAGAGTTTATTTTATTACGCTGCTGATGTTTGACACACAGATTTAGGGACCGTATTATTGATAGCAACAGTCATTGATTCATTGTTAAATCAACATTAATGTTTGATTTCAGTCCAGTAGTTAATTCGCTTATTAATTCTGATATGAATCAGAGTTATTTTAGCATCGAGATATTATTCTAGTTAATATTCTGAATTAATTTTTACATTTATATATATATATATATACACATACACATACATTTTTATATATTCTAATTTAAATTTTAGTTGAAGTTTTAGTAATTTTTTAATTATTCTGGTTAATATTTTGAAATAATTTTTACGTGTGTGTGTGTGTATACACACACACACACACATTTATTTTTATATATTTTATTTTAAATTTTTGTCGAGGTTTTAGTAATTTTGTTTTTATTTTTATGGGTTTTATTAGTATTTTTATGTAATGTTTATTCTTTTTCTTATTTTGGTTTTAGGTATTTTAGTACAGTAAGTTAAATAAAATGGAAATGAAAATGGGCAGGACAGGACACTTGACCCGACGTCCAGAAGTCAGCTTGAACCCGACCGACTCCCCGAATTAAAAGGCTACAGAAATATTTAGGTCTTCCAAAAGCAGTGGGATATGAATTTGGCTTTTAATGCATAACCTCTTCCGCCTTAGCAAATAGAGAGAGAATGAAAAATACGAGTAAAAACAAAAGGCGTTCCAGGCCTCGGGCTCTGCGTGTACAGTAGTCATGAACTCTTCGGATTGTGTGGGTGTTGGTCTGATTTTATTGCCAGTAATACACACTCACACACATTCATCAGAGTTGTGCGTTTTTGGAGTGATTCTTGTTGATTTTAGGTCTGAAATAGAGAGGAATAACATGTCAGGGCAAGACCTTGAATTCCTCTCTGAGGTTCTCATTGCTAACTGGCAGCAACTGAGCCGGTTTTGTACTTCACGCATGTGTCTTAAATAATCAGGAAGTGTAAGCATGTGTGAATGAACAGGAGAGATATACAGGATGGTGGATGATCGCTCCACACCTGTTCTATGATTGTATAGCAGCTAACTTTTTAACTTTTGCTCACTATGTATACACTTACGAACAGTGTTGGGGAAAGTTATTTTTTTAAAAGTAATGCATTACAATATTGCATTACTCCCTTATTCAGTAACTAATTACGTTACTTTTTGTGCAAAGTAATGTGTTACGTTACTTTTGCTTTAATTTTTAAATATGGCAATGGTTTGCTTGATTGTTTTTAATATAAAAAAGTTCTATTTTTGCCAAACGTAAGAGCCCTTTGACACCAAACGTGAAATGAATAAGCTTCAGGCTGAAGAGAAAGTAAATTCACATCTGTAAAGTAGAACGCAGTAGAAGAAAGTTCAACACACTTCAGCAATAAAAAAAAGAAACACAAATGGTTGAATTGGATCATCGAAGGTCAGCAGCAAAGACATTGGTTAATAAATGGGATTAAATACATAAAGGATATTTGTGTTATTTAACATTTAATTATTGCAGGTTTGCATCATATTCTGAGTTGCATTTCACTATTTTTATTAATTTAGAGGAATACTGAATCTGTTTTGTTGTTTTTTTGCGAGTGAGAAGAATTAATGCATGTTCACATTTATTCTAGAACTACAGTAACATCTTACTCAGGATTTCTCTCAACATGGGAACAGGAGAGCTGTTGATCAATAAATGGGAAAAAAAGTAACTGGTGTTACTTATTTGAAAAAGTAACTGTTACTTTACTAGTTACTTGAAAAAGTAATCTGTTTGCGCAACTCACGTTACTTGTAATGTGTTACACCCAACACTGCTTACAAATTAAGGTGTCATTAAGTGTCACTTAGTGTCACTTTTCTGACCAACTTTTAACTGCTCAGGGTGATTTTAAAGCCCGGTACACACCAAGCCGATGCCGACGAACTAGTGGCGACGAAAGCAGACTGCGGGGTCGGCCAACGTCGGCAGCGTCTGGTTCCTAAAGTTGCCCTGACACACCAAGCCGACACTCGACACCCAACGGCCAAGTACCACGTCCGTTCTACGCTTGCGTAAAAAGAAATGCCTAATCAATTCATCTTCACTTGCCTCGTTCCAGACAGCCATATCTTTTTTAAATAATCACGTATCGGAATGAGAAATG
>JAFVLL020006304.1:0-24826 GCA_021397915.2 Tor tambroides | reverse complement strand
CCTCCAAGAAGCCTGTGTAGGCCCTGACTGGCAGGTGGAATTTAGAAGCATTAGTGATGAGGAGAATGTTGCTGTCGATGTGGATGGAGGGTCGCACTGGTCGAAACAGAAGGGAGAAAATGTAGCGGGACTCATGGGGAGGGATGAGAACTGGCGTGCTGAAATTATGCACCTGTTAAAAAACAAAAACAAAAAATATTTTAATTCTTTTAATACTCTAAAGACATTCTCTGCTGACAAAAATATAAATACCCACATCCAGAGGCTAGAAAAATTGCTTACATTGAACATAGTCTTAGCTTCTTCTGGAAGTGACACATTGTGGATGCGTATGGCAAAGTTGAAAGTATTGGTGAGGTAGATGGGCCTGTCCACTGGATCTACAGGACTGTCTCTGATGTGGAACAGGGTGGCTGTGTGGTCGAAGCCCAGGTACCTGGAAACGGTGAAGATAAATACATTGTAAACTAGTTACACAACTGTAAATATATGCTGGTGAACTTAAAGAAATCTTACCCTTCTAAAACTTCAGCTTGGTAAGGGATTTCAAGTTTTGAGTAGCTTTTCTCTTTTGCCTTCACTGTTATTTTTCCAGAAAACTGGTCTGATCTTCTTGCTTTTGAAGCTGGAATGTAAAAAAAACCCATCAAACAGCATGAACATTTTTGTAGTTATATCTACAAACAAACATTTTGCTCCATGTAAAACAATGAATACTGATGTCTTAAAATAAATCAAGAATGAAAGGGCATTCGCAATATTCTAAACAGACTTTAACTGCTTTGATGTCATGAAATCAAGTAATTACTAATATGCACTTTTTTGCACATGATCATTATAGAAACTTTATAAACTTTTGACTCATTAACAAAAACCTGATTTACTAACTGAGACTATCATCAAATCACTACAGAGATTGTGATTAGATAATCTATATGAAAACAAAGGTCCAAGCTCAAAAGTGATGCAAAAAAGAACAGTACTTACCATCAAAACTAATACTTGCAACTTTGGTATATCGGCTCTCTCCAGCTTTTAGTGTAATTTGCTTAAACTCAACTGTGACCGCTTCATTCGACGGAGTTGGCCTAACACTCTATACAACACAAAGCACATTAAGAGCATTACAAGTGATATTTTATTCACTGGTTATATCAAAAACCTTGAAAATCATTCAAAAGTTTGGGACTAGTAAGACTTTAAAGTCCGTGTAAAGTCAATATTAAATGTGTGTTCTGAGTTTGTCAAACCACAGAAAAATGTTTTATTAACCACTCGGCCAAATTTGAATGATAAAAAACCCCAGCAAGTTAATAAAATAAGGTATCAAATTCTTGAAAAAATAAGCAGTATTCTCTGCTCGCAAACGCTGAGGGCGTGTCAGCTGGCGGCGCTGAAACCACGCCCACTTGCAGAAAGCTGTCGTCTGAACGAATGCACTCTTTAGCAGCTTAATTCAAACAAGGAGACCAAGCAGTTTTGTAAATCATTGCAACCAGGTAATATGCATTTACATGACGAGGGCACAGCTAGCAAGCAAACTGTAGACTGTAATAGCTAACGTTTATGACAGTAATACGCTCTAGTTATTAATTGTTTTTGACTTGAAGCAGTGCTGTGCAGAACGATTGGTGTATGATGACAAAGTACCGCGAGTGCGATTTGAAAGCATAAGGAGCTGTCTGCTCTTTATAGCTCTCACTGTACTCTGACACACAGTCACCGTCGGTCAGTACTGCTTCAAGTTGAACACACCTCTTAAATAGTGTTAGGGGAAGGGGGCCGTGCTCAGTGACTCCATTTCGTCACCGAGTCACCATTTTAACCCCACCCAGAAAATCCTGAACATGAAAACAGTGAAAAACTGTTTAACGGTCTAACTTCACAATTAAGTACTACATAGTTCACAGTCTTTGTAGCATGTTTCAGCAATGCATTTCTAACATTTATAATGTGTTTAGAAACAATTATCAGAATTGACTTTACACGGACTTTAAGGAAATTAATACATTTATTCAGCAAAGATGCATTATTTTAACGCAAATAATTTCACATTACTAATTAAACTGTATTTTTCAAATTGTATAAAACACAGCCTTTGTGAGCATATGAGAGTTATTTCAAAAAAATCTTGCCAACCCCAAAATTTTGAACGATCGTGTATAAACAAGGCATGTAAATAAGCCACAAATTACCATGATCGATACATCTTTTGCTCCTGAATTTAACAGATGCAAATTCAGTTGTTTTGGTCGATCTGTAAAGTTGAAAGGACACACAAATTTGTCACTTTTTTCCACAATATCAGTATCCTGCAAACAATTTTGTTGTTTCTACCAAACTACCATCAAATCAAGTGGGCGAAAAGCACACCTTGCGATCGAAGCGTACCAAAGTCCAGCATCTCTGTGGAGGAGTATATACCAGGTGCTGGGAAAACGCACAAAACATGAGTCACTGCTAAAGAACATTGATCAAATGGTATCAAGAAAGGTTATTTTAACTAACCTGTGGTGACTTCAACCTCCACAGGAAGAATGATAAACTCGTCCTCGTTGGACGCGTTTGTTTTAATTCTGATGAAAGCTGTGTGGTTGTCAGCGTCTCGAGAAGAGAAGCTGGCTCTCATCACACCCTTCGTCTCGAATGGAGCAATCTCCTACAGAACATGAAAAAACGTAGCATATGAAAATAATAAATTCTACCACAACGGTGATTTACAATAACGGCCACATTGAAGTGTGAATAAAAAGTTATGCTAACCCATAATTTTTTGGTGCCACCCTGCTGTCCAGTAGGCAGCTCTAAATGTAGGTCTCCTCCACTGGTGTACATCTCTACAACCTAAAACCAAAAAAACATGTGAAGATAGAGACATGTTCATTATTTAGATGAACAGCCAAAATGGCCCACTATGATATAGTTGCACTATTCTGAGCTGAGGAGTTTTGCGTACCTGAAGCGGTTCACTGTGAGGGTTGAAGATGCTTATGAGTGGAGAGAAGCTGCTATTTACTGGAACTCTGGCCCCTACAAAGGGCCTGAGTCTGTAGGGGTTGGGGATGCCCACACCAAAAACCTAAAATTAAACAACGGTTGAAAAGCCTTTTAGGATTATTGCATTAATATTTGTACGCCAAACACAGAACAACATTTATAAGTGCATGAAATGTACCTGGTATGTAAACACTCCATGATGCGATGTGTTAATAAATAAGGTATTTTCTACATTCCCTACTACTCGAGCTAGAAACACCACATCAAATGAGGTGTTGCCTCCAGGTGGAATTATCTGTAAATAAATAATGGAATGTGTTACATTTATGCAAGATTACATACATCACTCCATACATATCACTCACGTTGTCAGTCTGTTACAAGTGTAATAATAACTAGAATGTACATTTCCTGAAGAAAATGTGAGTGGGTGCTTGCAGTGGCAAAACTCGCCACTCGGTTTCAAAGATGAAACTGCAAAGGCTTCTTGTCACTATGAATGATATAAAACAACACCCAAGCCACTGTGACATTAAGAAAGGAAGATATCCTCTTGGATTTTAGTTGCTAGGGTACTGTGTTTGGTTGCTATGGAGTTTCTTGGCAGCTGCCAATGATGAAACTCCAAAGGCTTCTTGTCACTATGAATGATATAAACCAACTCCCATTTCTCTGTGACATTCAGAATGGAAGATATCCCTCTTGGATATTAGTTGTTAGGGTACTCTGTTTGGTTGCTAGGGAGTGGCTTGGCAGCTGCCAATGATGAAACTCCAAAGTCTGCTTGTCAGTATGAATGATATAAACCAACTCCCATGCCTCTGTGACATTCAGAATGGAAGATATCCCTCTTTGGATTTTGGTTGCTAGGGTACTGTGTTTGGCTTAGAGTTACTAAGTAGCCAATGATGAAATTCTAAAGGCTTCTTGTCAATATGAATGATATAATCCAACTCCCATGCCTCTGTCACATTCAGAATGGAAGATATCCCTCTTTTGATATTGGTTGCTAGGGTACTCTATTTGGTTGCTATGGAGTTGCTTGGCAGCTGCCAATGATGAAACTCAGCATGTTTGTCAAAGAATGATATAAACCAATTCCCACGCCTCTCTGTGACATTCAGAATGGAAGATATCCCTCTTTTGATATTGGTTGCTAGGGTACTCTATTTGGTTGCTATGGAGTTGTTTGGCAGCTGCCAAAGATGAAACTGCAAAGGCTTCTTGTCACTATGAATGATATAAACCAACTCCCATGCCTCTGTGACATTCAGAATGGAAGATATCCCTCTTTGGATTTTGGTTGCTAGGGTACTCTATTTGGTTGCTATGGAGTTGCTTGGCAGCTGCCAATGATGAAATTCCAAAGGCTTCTTGTCAGTATGAATGATATAATCCAACTCCCATGCCTCTGTGACATTCAGAATGGAAGATATCCCTCTTTGGATTTTAGTTGCTAGGGTACTCTGTTTGGTTGCTAGGGAGTGGCTTGGCAGCTGCCAATCATGAAACTCCAAAGGCTGCTTGTCAGTATGTATGACATAAACCAACTCCCATGCCTCTGTGACATTCAGAATTGAAGATATCCCTCTTTGGATTTTGGTTGCTAGGGTACTCTGTTTGGTTGCTAAGGTGCTCGACAATGGTTGCTAGGGAGGGGCTAGGAAGTGTTGAGGTGATTCATGATTGGCTGTTTGCTGCCCCGAGTCAAATGAGACCACCCTCATGTTTCTATGACAATTCAGTCCGGAGATATCCCTTTAATCTCTTTCAATGGATGTCTATGGAACTTGTTGCTAAGGTTCTAAATGGTTGCTAGGCGTGGCTTGATAGCGTTTCACAATGATCCTGAGAGATTGATTGGTCATCTGAGTGCAATGTAATGAGCCCGCCTTGTCTCTATGACACTGTGATCCAGGAGCTATGTTCAATACAAAATCCCTATGCAATTTACCATAGTAGGTGAAACGCATGCATTTCATGGGCCGTCCTGCTCCATAGTAAGTCAATGGGAAATTTTGGGCAGCTCCTGCCCCCAGGGGTGCAACTTACCCCATTGTGAGGTATGTTCTGCTAGAGCCTGCCAGCCTCTTCAAATGTGGCAAATCACAAGTTTCGTCAAATCCTCGCTCTGAGCTATGACTGTCAAAGTTTGTCGCAATGTTAAGTCAATGGGATTTTTTGGGCCGCTTTTCGCCCTGGGGCTAACACCGTGATTCCCCCGATCGCTTATAAAAGTCATATAATAATGGCCTTTAAATAATCCGTACGCATTTGACGCTCATTCGTGGTCTGTGAATATGTTTTCGTGGGAGGAGTTACTGCCACAACCAAGTAGCAGAAAGAAGTAAAGAAAATAAGTATGATTTATTAATATTAGTGGGCAGCTTGTGATAAATGCAAGCACCCACTAATAAGTATGTGAGATAATAATAGTGATGCTTTGCCTTTGGCAAGCACCACTAATAATAAGCTTAAGTAGAAGATCAGTAGGTTGGCTTTCTCAAGCCAACCTAATAATAATAAGCTTAAGTAGAAGATCAGTAGGTTGGCTTTCTCAAGCCAACCACAAGCTTAAGTAGAAGATCAGTAGGTTGGCTTTCTCAAGCCAACCTAATAATAATAAGCTTAAGTAGAAGATCAGTAGGTTGGCTTTCTCAAGCCAACCTAATAATAATAAGCTTAAGTAGAAGATCAGTAGGTTGGCTTTCTCAAGCCAACCTAATTATTTAATTGGCTCCCTGATTACCAAAGAGTGCTTGATTGGTAGCATTTGGAAAATTGCATGACTGCAAAGGATATTACAGTTTTCCACGTGAAGTCTTGAGTTGTTTGTTTGATAAATCAACATTTCCAGTTGGCGGTATTGACTTAAAGAGTATATGGGAGTGTAGCCTGTGGCTGACTTAATCATGCCAACCTCTTCACCACATGAAGCTCATTTCCAATGACTCAGCACATAGTGGGGTCAGAATAGCAAGGAATATTCACACCCTGGACTGACAAATCACATGGCCTCATGCCTTCAGCGCACATCAATATGCCAGTGGGGAATGTCCTTCCTTTTGGGATTCTGCAGGTCATAACAGACTTTAACTGCTTAGTGTGACAATAGAAATGCTTCCACCAGTGGAGATTTTAATATTGTTTATACCATGGCACATGTATCTGTGCATCTGCCAGTGCCAGGATTGTTTCTTTACACATGAGAACAACTAAGGAAAATTGACTCTTTACCCAAATATAAGAATCCTGTCATCATTTATTCACCCTCATGTTGTTCCAAACCTGTATGCTAGTCTTTCTTCTGCAGAACACAAATAAGTTAAAGAATGGTAGTAACCAAACAGTTATGTTGACCATTGACTTCCATTTGTATATACTAAAGAAGTACAGAAATGTATTCAGAGGTCTCTTTCTAACAAGCTGTGGTCTTCCCTGATACTATACTCAGTCTGTTAAGGTATTAAAAGACAAAAAGGATTGATGTACCATTCAGATCGTCTATGAGAAGGAAACTGCAGTTCCAGTTCTAGCGTATGAGGCATTGGTGACCAAAGACCCACACAAAGCCATGTGTGGGTCTTTGAGGAAGCAGTGGGATCTCTATTCAGAATGAGGGAAAAAAGGTGATCTTCCACTTAAGACTCAAGAGGACAGAGCCAGCTTCACCGCTTGAGTTCACAACCTGTTTGGCCCTTACGAAGCGAAATATGAAGTCTGGGTTATGTGGGGAATCGTCTACTGTTGTATGGCATCAAGGGCAATTGTGTTAGCGACCAGCTGAAGGATTTATGTTGACAAATCAAAGATTTATGTAAGGGAACAAAGAAGTTGTAGGACTTTGTATCCATGCACTCTCCATCACAAACACCAGGTGCACTACCGAGCAAGCTTACTATGTCAGAAAAGCCACACACATAGTGCTGAATATGTGATGCGAATGTCAGTGTAGTTTACAAAGCATGCACTATATGGTAAAATCATTTTGAGATCATAACATAACAAAAACAAGTCTTTATTAATCAATCATTTGTCCCCGTAATCATTTGTGTGAAAGGGAATAGACATTATTGCCGTTTGTTTCTAGGGTACATTTTAGCTGGAAACAGCTTTAAATTGTATTTACAGGTTTGTTTTTGGAGTTTTATGAAAATGTAGATTGAGGCACATATTTCCAGTGAACCTAGGTTGAGTTTGTAAGATGCTCTCTTTGTGCAGTTTGCAGTTAGTGCTGCTGACAAGGTATCTCGGTCATAGTCCATCCTAGTTTTGTGGTTTCATAATAAATCGTCACATCTGCTGTTTTCTTGCAAATTAAATCGCAATTAAATTTCAAATCCTCAAAAAACCATTTGCTTCGCCATATTAGGGCTTTTCTACACCATGGTGAAACCGCTGTCAAATTTGAAATTTGACCATAAATAAATCAATTAAATAGCATATCAGGTGTTTTCTACTTTAAGTTTCAGTATGTTTAGCTGAAGTGTTTTAATTACCATTCTGTGCTTTTTAGCTTTTTAGACTGTGTGCATTTTATCCTCATGCCACATAAGTTGTTTTTAGACTGAAACCAGCCTAATTATACTGGGATTCCTTAACCAATTGTTGGTGTGTTGCATTAATGGCTTGTCGGTTTTAAAAATGTGTAGCTTTGCACATCCCTACAAACATTTTTTTTTTGTTCAGCTAAGTTTCACTAGTTACAGTTAAAGTGATAGTTCACCCAAAAATGACATTTCTGTTATCATTTACTCACCCTCAAGTTGTTCCAAACCTGTATGAGTTTACTCTTAGAAGATAATTTGAAGAATGTTGGTAACCAAATAATAGACAATACCAATTGACTTCCACAGTATGGGAAAAAATACTATTAGAAGTCATTGGCTACTGTCAATTGTTTGATTACCAGCGTTCTTCAGAATAACTTCTTTTGTGTTCAACAGAATAAAGAAACTCATACAGGTTTGGAACAACATGAGGGTGAGTAAATAATGACAGAATTTTCATTTTTAGATGAACTGTCCCTTTAAGTAGTTCCAGACACTGGTAAGTGTATCTAACAGCAATAAAGTAATATAAAAAGCTCTTTACTGATTAACTCTACATTAAGTAAAGTCATTCCTTGTAATAAACAATTATGAGTGAGTTAATGACAGATCCAGTGACCCACTTCTCAGTACCTTGGCATGCTTTGGTTAGACTGGCCCAGATTCTTCAGAAGGGCTGTTGCACAGGTTTCAGATTAAACCGTCTCTATTTATCACTGGTCCACACATTATCACAACAAATACAAAATCAGGTGGAGCTTAAAACAGGACACTGAATGAGACACCTCTGAGTGTACCTGTAATTTGTCTTTAGAAGAGAAAATTTTCTTGAATGTTGATTTACCTATATTTTTTTTTCACAAATTTTGGGTAACACTTTGCAATAAGGTCCCATTGCTTGTCACTAGTTAAGGTATCAACTAACTAATACATCAACTGACAATTTTACTTTCCAGATGAACTTTCTTGAAGTCTTAATTCACAAAATCCATTGGCAGCTATACTGTGGGAAAATCATTTCACTGGTTTATTTTCATAGTTCTTTATATTTCAATGTTCTTGGTTGAAATATGAAGTTTGGGTTATGTGGGGAATCGTTTAATCTTGTATGGCATCAAGGGTAATGTTGTTAGCGGCCAGCTAAAGGATTTATGTTGACCGATCAAAGATTTATATAAGAGAACAAAGAAGTTGTAGGTCTTTGTATCTGAGTATGCAATACTGTACCAGGTGTGCTACCGAGCATGCTTATTATGTCAGAAAAGCCACACACATAGTTCTTAATATGTGATGCAAATGTCAATGTAGTTTACAGAGCATACACTATATGGTAAAATTGTTTTGAGGTCGTAACATAACAAAAGTCTTTTTTGGGTAACACTTTGCAATACGGTTCCATTACTTAACATTAGTTAATGCATGAACTAACTAATACATCAACCGACAATTTTATTTTTATTAGATGAACTTTCTTGAAGTCATAATTCACAAAATCCATTGGCAGCCATACTATGGGAAGATCATTTCACTGGTTTATTTTATAGTTTTTCATACTTCCTGTCCTGTTCTGGGAATGAGTGTGCTACATGTGCAATTCGGAGGAACAGAAGGTCAGTCCAGACTGGTAGTATATAGGCCTTCTGTAACAGGAGAGACATGTGAGACGTGTGTTTTGTTTGTGAACCGTATGACATCACTGACACACCTTTTAAATAGTGCGAAATGCAGTGATACCAGATAAATGGGGTGGAGTGTTACAGTACATGTTTGTACAGTATGTGCTTGTTCGCATTTTATTTTATCATGGTGTTGAAAGACACGATTGAATCTTATCTTTACCTTTAAGTGCATTTGTGTGGCATTGCACAATTAAAGTAGTTTAATAAGAATGTGTGCATACTGTCAATCAAAATGTACATACTGTGTAACCACATTTTCTTTAGAGTAAATACAGGTTATTTGCTTGCAAACATTGGGCCGCATTCATTAAACAGAAGCAGAATGAATTTCTGTGTAAACAGTTCAGTTGCTTTTTTTTTTTGGAAATTGTGACATTGAACTAAACGTAGCAAGTTATATAAAAATAAGAACACAATTGTGTTACTTGTGTTTTATGAATGAGACCCATAATTTGCATGTACAAAGAAATTAGTTCCTTTTCAGAATTTAGGCCATTATTATGGGTCCAAAATAAAAGAAAAACTGTAAGGTTCAATCATCAATCTTAAAATGTTCACGTTATTTGAAAGTAGAAGTACAATCACTTCACTATTAATGTCTTGTCCATGCATTTTGAGTCTGCAAGTCCTGTCAAATTGGACAAGATTAGATTAAAGGCTGCAAGGATTGTGTAGCCCTTCCAGGAACTCCAGCACATGTTTGACTGTGACGCTTTTTCTTGATGGCTGCTCCGGTTTCTTGGAATGCAATGTGTAACACTTACCAGCCTCTGCTGCCAATTTCAAAACAACCCTGAGCTAACCTCTGTCACACTCTCTGCCCTCCGTCTTTCTTCAGCATGTTGACACTGTTTCTGGTAATCTTTTTTCTTTTTTTTTTTGGAGGTGTTGTTGTAAATGCAGTGTATCAAGGCAAAGGCCACTTTCTTACTAGCCAGAACTGATGTGATGCAAGGATTTCCCTGAATTTCTTGCGAAATCTCTGCCGCATAACACAGTGTTGTTTGTTACTGACTCAAGTCATTGAGTTTAGTCATAGAAAATGCACTTGTACGGGGAACAGCGTTTGATCTAGCACATGTACTGTATTTCTCTAACATCAAGGATTATCATAATATTTAATGAACCATTGAAAAGGCGTTTGGCAGCCACAGATATACATTTGTTAAACAGTTGATGGCTAATGAAATGAGAGGAAGGATTGCGATAAAATTAGACCTGCTTGCTCTTGGTTGTATTTGCATATTGTGTTGTTTACAGTAAGTAGGAGTTGTGCAATAGAGTCAACTCAACAGATGGTTTGATAAATTCATGTGAAAGGAACCTGTCCTTGTTGCAGTAACATGCCAAAACAGCAAATTTCTAAAGAAAAGAGTCATGATTCAAAGATTATAAATGCAGACAGGCTTCGAAATGCTTTTTTTTTTCTTCTTTTCTTCTTGAGTTCCAAATGGAATCGAAAAAAAAGGCCTACGGTTTTCAAAAACAGGAAATCAACCTACAATCACCCTCATGTTTTTCCAAACATGTTTGTTTTTTTGTTTTCTGAGAATTGATGTTGATGGCTAATAAAACGGGAAGCTTGCAATAAAATTAGATCTTATCATTGCTCATAGATGTATTTATATATTGTGGTTCTCTGTATTTGCAGTATAAAAGTCACACACTCTTACAAGGTGGAATATTTGTGCTGCTGTCCAAGAGCACTCGGACAGAAATATAGTCAAACTGGAAAGACAGTCAGTCAGAGCGGCTGTGCCCTAGATTCATAAACACTATGATTTATTCATGTGTCTTTTTGCCAGAGAGAGGTGGCAGTTGCCCGTGGAGGGCTGGGAACTGCTTTATTAGTGAGCACTTATGCAACACGTCCCTGCGCTTTCATGTGTAACCATATTTCACCCAAGAGCTTCAGTAAGAGTTGTGCAACTGAGTCAAAAGATGGCCTGATTATGTGAATTCATGTGAAAGGAACCCAGAAGTTGCGGTAACATACCAAAACAGCAAATTTCCAAAGAAAAGATTCATGCTTCAATGATTATAAATGGAGATAGATATAAATGGAGGCTTCAAAATGTGAATTTTTTTATTTTATTTTTTTTCCCCCCATTTTTTGAGTTAAAGGTGGCGTTTCATTAGTGACACCAAATGGATTTGCAAAAAGCCCTACAGTGTTTGCACTCTTCAGGAGATCCACCTACAAATTATTCATATTCAGGAGTGCAAGCAGTCTGGTTCTCATGAGAGCGCCTGGAGATCGTGTGACCCATTAAATATAACAATAAAAATAAAATAATACATACATACAATACATACAAAATAAAATAATAATACATAAATATTTGTAATACTATTAGGCTAGGCCTATATTTTAAACTTTAAAAGTATTACATAAAAATATAATTATTTTATAGTACACTTAAAAATACAGTGCCTAATAATTACATTTTCATTTTTTGTTTTATTTCTTTTTTACTTTATTTTTTATATGAATTCAAATTTTTTTTAAGCCTAAAAGCAAGCTTTTATTTTGGCGGGTTGCTGCCAAGTAAGTATATGTGCTGCCAGTTTTAGCGCTACCGAGTGAAGCACATCAGTGAATCAAATGTCAGAGTTTTACGTTTTGCTGGGAAACCGGCAGCGCATAGCCTAGGTTTATGCATTCATTTCAAATGGAAATCTTATACTGTAACAGCTGTCAGCCATGTCGATATGCAAATAAGTGGTCTGAACTAGGGGTGTAATGATCCATCCATATGGATCTAACAATACTATGTATCGATGACACACGTAAAATATCGATAAATAGGCATCTTTATTTTGCCGCTGTCCACATTTTCACACAATGTCCGTCTATGCATTACCAACAACGCATGCATTCTCACTGAAACTCACCTATCAGGGCTCGATAATAAGGAGTATCCAAAGGCACAAGACGAGGGTAAATAACGCTCCGGACAACTGGCGGAAGTGTCGAGTGCTGTGTGAAACATTCTGTACGCACACAGACAGCCGCTTCTCATTCAGTGCGCAAATACTTAGTTGAGTTCTCTTTTGCTTATTTTTGTGCTTGGATGAACACATACAGACAAAATTACAGCAAAATGTGCATCTTGGCGAATATCCTGTAACATAGTCGGTCATATCTTAACGTAAACAACTGAGAAAGAAAACGCATGTGTATCACGATATTGGATCTGTGCATTCCGCCTTAAATTGAAAGCAGACTAATAATAAACCTAGTGCTGGCAAAGAAAACAATATCTTACTACTTTTGACTGAATAACGTTTGTAACTTTAATAAGGATTAATCTATATTTAATTTATACAGTGAAGTCTATAAAGACTATTTCACATTTTATCACTTTATTAATTTCTGTACCTGAGAACTTATTTTATACTTATCTGAAAAACCCGAAAAGCACTGTTGACTTCATTTGTGTCTTTGTAATTTTTTTTTTCTTAAAATTTCTTAAAAAGATTCTTAGCACTGAGCCCTGCATGTCTGCATGAGACCCAGACTGCGATGAATAGTAGCAGCCAAAAAAAGAAAAGAAAATTAAGTTTTAAATTAAGTTCTCAATGCAAATTATGTTTTAAGACCTTTATTTTTTGTCATTTCTTTTTGTGTATTTATTTTTAAAATAACATTACACATTTTACCACATTTGAAAGACTTTCTTGACTGTTGTCATGTCATAAGATTAGTGATCTCATGTGTGACTTGATTTTTTTCCAGTTATTTATTTTTCTTTATTATTTAAAAAGTGTATTTTTTGTTGTGAATGTTAGTTGGAGTACAGGATGTGCACATTTCAGCTAAATGTTCATGTTATATATTTTGGATGCATTTGTGGGTTAATAAAAATGTAACTGCTTGTGGAAGATAGGTGTATAATATCATAATATCGATAAATCAGTCAATATACTCCTGAATCGAATTCTATCATAATAATTTTTTTTTAAGGTATTGGCGAATATTGTATCGCTGGGTGTGAGTAATGATATCATATTGTATTGTAACGAACCATCCGATTTACACGAACCAACTTATTTACCCAGGGCGTTTGTTTTATTTTGGTCGCACCACTTATGTGCATCCCTGGCTCATTAAAGAAATTCCCCAAAATTAAATTGTGTTCACCCTCATGTTTATCCAAACCCTTAAGTTGTGGTGTTTACTTTGATATTCAATCTTCAAACAGCTATTTTCCATACAACAATGATTCATGTCCAGGAAAGCGCAATTAAAAAAATAAATAAACACACCATAGAAAGAACCATAAAGTTGGTCCATTTAGCTTGTACTCTACATTCCATGTCTTCTGAAGCCAGATGATAATATGAGGAACAGACTGAACTTTGAATCATTCACTGATAATTTTCCCATCCACAGAAACTTCCTCCATTTTAGGCTACATACTGTATCTCTTACTGCATCTCTCACTCTTAACGGTTTTCAGTTATGCCACATAAGGAGACTAGTTTTGAACAAGTGGCATTTTTTTAATTGGAATGCAGACATGATCATTATTCATCTGAAGAACATTAAATATCTTTATTACGTTCCAGATATCATGTGATCTGCCTTTAAATATGATCTGATGTTTTCTTGTTTGTGTCCTAAAACTTGACAACCCTGCTCATTGTGAACTGTACTGCAGCTGTATGGAAAAGATCTGTGTAAATATTCAAGCATCTAATTTCTGTGGGGGAAAAAAAGATAGCATACAGGTTTTAATTAGAGAATATTTACAGTAAATAATAACAGAATCTTCAGTTTTGCATCAACTGTGTGATAGAAGAATATAGAAGTATTTATAACATTGAAAACTGCACAGTTTGCCTTGAAATAAAATTTTATCCTTCTTAATACCTGACATGCCTAGAGTAGCTAAACCGGTAAAATGTTTTCAACATACTTCCTAGATATCAATAAAGTTCATTTCCTGGTGTTCAATAGATAGGATTGTAGTTATTGTTACAACATTACAGCCTGTCGTGCTTATGGGGTTAAACAGGTTCAGATTCTTAAACATCGACACACACTCTCCTTCATTAGTCTGCTGCTAATTTCTCTTTATTCTATTGTTTTGAATTGAATACGAAATTAGGACAGTTTTGCCTGTCTCTGTTGAATTGCATTGCAGTGGCCATAATTACATCAATTTCTGTACATGCTGACTGTGACCTTAAGTGCCCTTGAATTGCACGTGTATAGCTCCTTGTTAAGGTTAATCTGAAATAAATGAAAGCTCCTAGGAACATGGGTGCAACCAATAAGTTGTGTCAATCATTTGTAAGACCTAGTTTAAAGTCTGATCATAAAACAATTAGCTTCGTTTGGTACAGTTTTCTGAGACAGGTGTTTCTAACGCTTAGCCTCCTCTGTGAGTCAGTATCTTGCTGAAACAGGTCATGAGAGTTTGTCTTCCAACGTGACTCTTTCAGTGAAAGACCAACACCTTTCAAATGTGTGCAACAAGCATTGATCGTATGAGAGTTTCTAGGTTTTTGGAGAGGTGGACTGAGTTTGCAACTGTGAATTAAACGTGCGTTTCTCAGATGATTAATGTGGCTGACCAGACAGTTCTTGTGTCCTCTCTTTCCCTCTTTTAACACAAACAGTTTGCTCTAGTCAGAACTGAGATTTGTTCCACTTTAAACATCAAAGATGTTGTATTCAGTTTTTCTGACATCAGAAAATTGACAAAAAGCATCATTAGAAATCACACCTGTCCTTTGACAGCCCTGGACACCATAGAGTGAAAAAGAAGAATCTGGCACTACAGTTTAGCCAATCAGAAAGCTTGTTTTTGGAAGGCAGGGATTTGGAGAGAGAGGGTGCTAGCAAAGTATATGGTGTATGTTCTATTTCAAACAAATGCTTTCTATTTATCAAACAATCTTGAAATATTTTTTCATGGTTTTCATAAAAAATATTAAGCAAGCACAACTGTTTTCAACATTGATAAGAAATGTTTCAAATCAGCATATTAGAATAATTCTGAAGTATCATGTGAGACTAAAGGCTGGTGTAAGGATGCTGAAAATTCAGCTAATTAATCACATTTTTAAAAATATTAAAATGGAAAACAGTTCTTTTAGATGTAATGATTTTTCACAGTATAAGTGTTTTCAATATTTACTGTATTTTTATTCAAATAAATGCAGTCTTTAGGGATGTAACGATTCACTCAACTCACTGCGATATGATTTCATCACGATACTGATTTCACAATACGATTTTTTTTTTAAATAACATGAGATTTAAGACAGATTATAAATGAAAAGGTGTCCTTTATTTCTCAGACACAATTCTGCACATTTCTTTGTGAAATTGAATTGTCAAATCCCAAATCAAATAAATAACACAAATAAAAGAAATCTCTTCCTATAAACAAACTAAGGCTTTGCCTGTGCCCTTTTCATTTAAAATTATTGGCAACCATTTTAATCACGATCCAAAGAAAGATGCGGCATAGGCTACATGCAGCATGAGCAGTTTTTGATTTAAATTAGATTGTATCATTTTGAAAATCTGACGCCAAAAAAGGAGTGGTCTGACTTTAGTTTTGTGAAACTATACTATGTAAAACGTGAACAAAACAAAAACAGCAGATGGGCTGAATGAGACGCAAATTCACTATCTGACAGCAAGTGGTGCTTATGAAACAGCAGAAATACACACTTTCTTGGTTACCGCCGTAAACAAAGCAGCGCTATGCATAAATGCTACGTTAATATGCATTATACAGAGACAAGATGAAAAGAAAACACCATCTAATCTTTTCTGAAGACAGTCAGTTCCCCTCAGAGATACATTCATATAAACCCCTACCCCCCAACTGTTTCCTGACGACTTTAACATCTCAACCGACTTGAATCGTCACATTTTTTTTTTTATCGGTTATTAACCGGCTCAGGATGCATAATAGAGCTGCACGATTAATCGTTAAAAGATCGCAATTTCGATTCAGACACCCACGTGATCTAATTTCTAAATGACAACGATTCACCCGTGTCTATTAAACCTTTGAAAAAAATCTTAGCAGGACATTAAAATCTGCGTTCGCACTGCCGCTGACAGAGAGAGAGCATTACCGTGTTTAGGTAAGAAACAGCTTCACAAACAGTCTTTTCAACTACAAAGTGTTATTTCGGTCTTACAGTCATTATAGTTTGGATATAAATATTGATTTATGGTCACGATCAAAATGGAGCAAGGCTTCTTTTGAAAGTAACTGGCGCTTCCAATAACGTTTGTGTAGATTGCATTGTTTGAGCACTAGGTGGCAACAAGCGGCTGTTTAAAAACTGATTTGTCATTGAATCATTCATTCAAGAGATTTGTTAAAAAACGCTGAATCAGCCAGTAATGCAACAAGTGAAGTATTTATGAGTGAGTCATTGAATCATTCATTCAAACCACTTTTTCATCATTTTAATATTAAAAATTGTTGTATTTAATATATTAGATTTTAAATATATGTTAGGCCTAGGTTATATGTGACTCTGGACCACAAAACCAGTCTTAAGTCGCTGGGGTATATTTGTAGCAATAGCTAAAAATACATTGTATGGGTCAAAATTATTGATTTTTCTTTTATGCCAAAAATCATTAGGACATTAAGTAAAAATTTCCTACTGTAAATATATCAAAAATTAATTTTTGATTAGTGATGTGCATTGCTAAGAACTTCGTTTGGACAACTTTAAAGGTAATTTTCTCAGTATTTTGAATTTTTTGCACCCTCAGATTTCAGATTTTCAAATAGTTGTATCTCAGCCAAATACTGTCCTAGCCTAACAAACCATACATGAATGGAAAGCTTATTTATATGATGTTTAAATCTCAGTTTCAATAAAATCTCAATAAAGTTGACCCTTATGACTGGTTTTGTGGTCCAGGGTCACATATATTAAAATGTTTAATAATTCATTCAAATTAATTAAACACTTTTAAGCATACTGCAGCAATTAATATTTTGTCACACATTAGTTCAGAATCGTGGGAGAATCGTGATCTCTGTTTGAGGCAAAAAATTGTGATTCTCAATTTATCCAGAATCGTGCAGCTCTAATGCATAATGGTGAACGTAAAAACGTTTAAGAATCTTACAAACCCCAAACTTTTAAACCATATTGTTTGTACTTAATCATAAATGTTTTGAGTGTCATTCTAAGTCAAATTTAAATAACATGTCTAATGGAAAACCTGGCTCTTTGAATCTTATTTGTCATGTTCTGGCTGCAGGGGGAACTCAGCGTCTGCCACGAACTGTAGGAGTGTCTGTAGCTAAAGAGCTGATATTTGCAGCGCGGGTGCTGAACGGTGACGAAGCCAAGAGTCTCGGCCTAGTGAATCACGCTGTGGAGCAGAATAAGAGTGGGGATGCGGCGTATTTGCGAGCTCTGGATCTGGCCCGTGAATTCATCCCTCAGGTATGAACACTTGTGCTGGTCCATTCAGCTAAGAGTTTCTTAGTGTACACTGTTCTAATGAAGCTTTGATGATTGTTGTCTTTTAGGGGCCAATTGCAATTAGAATGGCGAAGTTAGCAATTAACCAGGGAATAGAGGTAAGATTGCACATTTTACAGACTTGTTTGGTCAGAAATAGTTATTTTCTTGTGCTATATTCTTTTGATGGCCATGAGGCCATGTCTGTGTTGACATCTGCTACCAAGTGACTTGAATCTTACTGTAGAGTTTGAACAAACAGCTATTGGCATCACAAAAAAAGATAAAGGGAAACATTATCTCCTCTATTTGAAAAGATGTTTATTTTCATATCGTGCTGTCCGTAAGCAAACATATCTGAACAGACATATTGTGATGCATAAGATAAACCGTTGTGCTGTTCTACCTACTGTACGTCTCTCATTTCTCATGTATAAGCTTACCAGTGAAAGTGTGTTTGTACGTGATGTCATGTGCAGCTGTCATCCGAAATACCAAAGAGAGAGTCTGCTTCATGACATTACCTTGACCCCAGAGGTCCCTCAGGCCACAGGTCCCCTAGGAAGTGACCTAACAGAGCAGAGAGCTCAGCTTTTCTGTTGAAGTCATTGAAAGAGGAAAATGCCAACATAGGCACATTGGAAAAATGTGTATCTACCTGCATTTTTGCAAAACTCCAAAAACGTATCGGTACGCACACTAACACTTTAGGGACAAATTCTTACTGCTAACTAGCATGGATATTACTAGCATGTTGGCTGTTTATTAGTATTTATAAATCACATATTAATGCCTTATTCTGCATGACTATGTTTTAGATCCCTTAACCCTACCCCATACCTAAACTTAACAACTACCTTACTAACTATTAATAAGCAGCAAATTAGGAGTTTATTGAGGCAAAAGTCATAGTTAATAGTGAAAATTGGTTGGTTCCTAAACTAAAGTGTGACTGTACATACTATTCACTGCAGTTTCCAGCTAAAATGAACACTAGTGGCAGTAAAACACCAACAGATTTTATTCATTTATCACACAAATTATAATTACAGAGGTGGACTGTCAAATAATAAAGACTTGTTTTCGCACAATTCCTTGCACAGTCCCTTGTTGTGACCTCAAAACACTTTTACCATAGCACATGATTTGAAAACTAACACATTTTGATGTTTCCATCACATATCCAGTGCCATATGTACAACTTATCTAAAAAAAAAAGTGAACTTGCTCAGTAGCACACCTGGTAAAGCATTGTACTTGTTATGTCAAGTCAAGTCACCATTATTTATATGGCGCTTTTTACAATGCAAATTGTGTCAAAGCAGCTTTACAGTATTAAACAGGGAAATGGTGTCGAAAAAATGTCTTTCTCCTCTGGCCAGACAAAACCAGCAATTTAAATCTAGGCAGCAGAATCAGACTGCACAGAGGACTCATTTGGTTCATGTGGTCTTGTCCCAACGGCCGTCTAGGAGACAAGGTCTTCGGGGGGGATCAGTCTCTGAGGCACATCTAGATGTCCTGGTCTCCGCTGACATTTCAGGCCAGTCGAGGTAGTCTCTAGGTGCTGATCCACCAGCTGATCTGGACACGGACTGGATCCAGGTGGCTGCAGTGACCATCTTATCTGGATATGGTGACCTCGAAATAAGAACAAAACAGACTAATATTAGCATAGATGCCATTCTTCTTACGATGTAACAGGTACATCGTGTGTTATGGGAAGTGTTCCCGGTTCCGGTTGACCTAATTAATGCAACCTAACAGTCCTTTAACGGATTTGAATCATAGAAATGCGATAGTGTATAATGTGTAAGCCAGGCTAAAGAGATGGGTCTTTAATCTAGATTTAAACTGACAAAGTGTGTCTGCCTCCCGAACAGTGTTAGATAGATTGTTCCAGAGTTTGGGCGCTAAATAGGAAAAGGATCTGCTGCCTGCAGTTGATTTTGATATTCTAGGTATTATCAAATGGCCAGAGTTTTGAGATCGTAGTGGACGTGAAGGACTATAATGCAATAAGAGCTCACTCAAGTACTGAGGAGCTAAACCATTCAGGGCTTTATAAGTAATTAGCAAGATTTTAAAATGTATACGATGTTTAATGGGGAGCCAGTGCAGTGTTGACAGAACTGGGCTAATATGGTTGTACTTCCTGGTTCTAGTAAGAACTCTAGCTGCTGCATTTTGAACCGGCTGGAGTTTGTTTATTAATCGTGCAGAGCAACCACCCAATAAAGCATTGCAATAATCTAACCTTGAGGTCATGAACGCATGAATTAACGTTTCTGCATTTGACATTGAGAGCATAGGTCGTAATTTAGATATATTTTTAAGATGGAAAAATGTGTGTGTGAAGTACTCTGGTATGAGTCCTGTGAAACACAAACAAGATAGAGAGCTCAAAGACTTGTAGAAGCACTCTAAATCAGCATGGATACCTCAGCAAATGCATTTTTATCTCACGTTTGCTTTTGTTAACATTATCGTTTAGGTTTAGGGTCAGGTTTAGTGTAGATGCTGTATTATTTTCAAATGCAATACACCATTAATCTTTTATCGCCAATTACTGGACATTTTGTTTCTGAACTGCCATGATATGTATAACAACCAACATAATAAAACTTTACCAGATTCACAGTATTCTGTCTTGGATAAAACTGAACGTGATTTTAGCACCACTCACCTGACGGTTGAAGGAGTAGCGAAACCTGCAAGAAGCAACTGTAACTGCCATAGACCTTCATTTCCAATGGGCCTGGGTTGAAAGAAAAAAAAAAAAAGCAATTCTTCACTAAGACGCAAACTAGCTTCTTTGTTTCTGACCTTATTGTTTTTTAGAAGAGGTAGTCAAATACAGAAGGAGCTTTATTGAGCCGCTAATGCCAAAGGACATTTTGGTTCGACAGTTCAGTCCTTTTTCTAAAGGTTTCAGATATTCATGTCAAGGTCACCTACAAATGTAGGTATCTTTTTTTCTCTGTTGTCTTGAGGAGCTCTTGCACATTTATTGGTTGGTTTGTTCCTACGGCTTCAAGGAGAAAAGAAAGTGTGTTGTGTGCGCATTCAACATCATTTCAAACTTAAGTTCTCTAGTGGATAATACAGTAATTTTAGTTCATGAAGCAAGACTGGTGAATGATGTTGTTGATTTGTTCCAGGTGGATTTTAAGACTGGATTAGCTATTGAAGAGGCATGTTATGCTCAGGTATGTTTACACAATGAAAATGTCCATGAATCTTGAGAATCAATTTTGTTGTATGAAATATTGTTCTTATATTGTTGGGTGGGGTTCCAGAAGTAAAAACCCCATTTGTTTTTAACATTGAGTAATATATTTTAACAGTAGTGATTAATAAACCTTTCAAGAGTCATTTCCATGTGGGCGGCGCTCTGACAAATTTACTGGAGTTCAAGTCCCAGTCTGATCCGGTTTCCCTCTCTCCTTTCCTATTGCTTCCTGTTTGTTCTTATAGCATCCTGCCAAAATGCCTAAAAATATGAGTATATAAAAAGAATGCATATAATTCTTTAATTTTGTATACTAAGTCTATGTATGAGCCATTTCAAGTGTTAACATAATGCTCTTCATGAAGAGAGCGAACGCTGGCCTAGATCACTCAGGAAGCCACTATATTTAGCACAGCTTCAGTGTTCCACTGATATATACGACTCTGTTGTCTCCTAGGTGATCCCAACCAAAGACAGGCTGGAAGGTTTGCTGGCGTTCAAAGAAAAACGTCCTCCTCACTATAAGGGCGAGTAACTGCGGCCTAACCAACCCAATTACAAGCAGCTGCCTTCTGAATCGCCTTCCACTGTTGGCGAGTCTCATAAGAAGGTCACATACCTGAAATTTTTGGAGCGCTGCTGGGCCCCAGGGGGCCCGATGGTGGTAAAACCTGTAGGGATTTGAGCTGAAATGTTTGAAGAGCAAGTCATTGTGAACTTTCTTACTTTCGGTTGTATTGTGTTTGTTACCTAATCTGTTAAAATAATATAGATTGCATTTCAAATTAACACAAAATGGAAACTTTTACAATGTACAGTAGTCCATTATATTCCATTGATGATGTGTCCGCTCTGAGGAGCATAACAACCCAAACTAAATCTGGTTGGGTAGGTTGATTCCAGGAATCAGCGCTAATGTTATGCATCAAAGCTGCTTTCACTTTAAACATGCACGTAAGTAGTCCAGTTAACATCCACCCAGCTTTTGCCCTAAGGGTAACGTTTTTAGAAAAGGTGTTGTAATGAATATTTGTAATTTATGCAATAAAAACCTTCAAACGTATCCATACTCCATTTCATTCAACAACACAACCGTTTAAAATGGGAAAAAAAAAAAAAGTACTGAAATATAAATATTATCTCACTTCCTCCAGCGAGTATTGCCTTCAGGAATTTACTGTGTAGAGTCTCTAAAATAACATTTCTTGTCACACTTGTCTGCACACATACATTTCCTCTTGGTCTTTTAGCATATCAAAATGACTTAAGCATACTGAGTGCTGAAGCATTCAGAGAGAGAATATATATATTCCCCGTTTTCAAGGGATGTGCATGCTAAAAACAGTGATAGATGATGCAATATATATCACTTTGGTTAGACACATTTAAACAGTGTACATATTATTAACAGTTACATTTTGCAATTGTTCTGTAACATTGGCACAGAGAGTCACACCTAAGAAGAGCTCAATTCCCAGAAGCTCTGCAATCATTTCACTGATGCCGATCACTTAAAACCTCTCAAAATCACGTTTAGCAGAAACAAGCCTTATTCAGCTTTAGGGCTTTTTTTAGCGCTCAAAAAATGTTAATTGCCACCCTAATAGAATATTACAGTTGTTAGTGAAGGGTGGGTGGAGGTTTTTTACAGTCTTTGTTATTTGAGCTTCAGCTGCAAAAGAGGAAAAAACCCAGACTGTTGCAAGAGCTGCTGTGTCAGCCGACAGGAACGCTGCCCCAGGGGCTCATGGGGGATTGTTTCACCCACACTATACTGCTGCTGTATTCTGAGAACTGATGTAATGATGTAATGCTTATCTAATATACACACAGCAGGAAAGCACATGACTGCCGCTGTACATCTGACCCCAGAATATATGTTCAGCTCTCACTCTTGTCAGCTTTAATGCTGATGCTATTTGAACTGTTTTATATTCCTGGTATCGGTTCTTCAGTATCAGTTCAACCAAAATTTGGTGGCTTTCTAAAGAACTAATGCAACTTAATATATAATTTGCATAAATTAAAATTATTTATTTTAAGGACCAGTTCTCATTGTTAACTTGCATGAATATTAATAGAATATTGGCTGTTTATTAGTACTTATAAAGCACATATTAATGCCTTATTCTGCATGACAATATTTTAGATTTTTACCCTGCACCATACCTAAACTCAACTAAACTTAATTAGGAGTTTATTGAGGCAAAAGTCAGTTAATAGTGAGAATTGATCACCAAACTAAAGTGTGATCAATTTGTCATAACAGCATTTGCTTAATTGAGAAACATTGAATTTTAGGGTTAGATAAGTTAGATGTAGCCCAAAACAATTATTTAATTATTACTTATTATTTTTATTATAACTTGATAAATCAAAAACTTAAACACGTGAATAGGATCCTGAAAGCTTACTTAAAGCCTGAGTAGACATTGTAATTATTAGTCATGGACTTATTTCCTTTTCTGTAGTATTAGTAGTGCAGAGTTGATTTCTGAAGTATTGAGCAGGAAATGACATGCATACTTGTGTATTCAAAGGCTTTTGGGAGGTTTGTCTCAAAGCCTTCATTTCTAGAGTTCCTTCTTCTAGCCTGTTTTCTCTTTGATGACAGCATTGCAACATGTGGTGGCGGCTCAGGAATTTGAACCACATCCACATCTTAGACAGCTTCAGCCCGCATTCCTATGTGCTCAATGAAGCCTTTATTCCAATGGTTTAACACGTAGCATGTCTTCACATGCGCTCCAGCTATCAATTCCTCATTATATTCACCCCCCGAAATGGTCCGCAGCACCACACCTGTGTCGGCCGCAAGAATGTGCACTTGATGACAGATCTCAGATCAGTCGACTTAACAGCCAACAACTGCCTTTGTCAAGCGTCTTTCAGCGAAGACTGGGTGCCGTTCAAAATTGGACTTGGAATGCTTTTTAAATTCCTGTTTAGTTCCTGGTAGCAATCAGGATCCAAATGTGTCATTCAAATTTAAATTTAAAAAGACCTAATAAAATAGAATTTAAAAAAAAAAAGAATTTTTATTAATAATTTTTTTTTTCAATATGATTTACCCATAAAAATGTTATCATATAGTGTATTTCCAGAAACATTATGTATTTATATTCAATGTTTGAAATGCCACATAATTTATTACATTATATTATTATCAGTCAAGTCAATTTTAATATCAGTCTTATAATAAAGCTGAACAGGGTGTAATATTGAAAATTGAAATTAAATGATTATTTAGAACCTCATGCAAAGGTGTCTTGCTGCATACTGCAGTGTTTGGTCTGTTTTAGTGTTCCAGATTTGCTCTTAAATGTAGGACTATTTGTACAGTACATAGTTGACCCATTTTTCTGTGTTTGGTAAGTGTAATGTGACAGTTGTATTTATGCTTCTCAGTTGTCAATTGAAAACTCACTGGCACATTTTAATTTAAGCACACTTATAAAAACGTCATCTCAGACATACTTTAATGGTGCCGCATTTGCAATTTCCTCATTGCATGAGCTTGTGGTCTCTAAAGCTGCTTTGAAACAATGTGAAAAATGTAAATATAATTGAGGGTGAAATATAACTTATTTTAATGCATCTGTCTCATTCCAGACTGTAAATTTGTAAAACAAACCACTTTCTGTTGTGTCAATTAATTGATATTATGTTTTATAGCATGTAGAAATACTGTTGGTAGCCTATCACATGCTGTATATGTGATCTGCGTGTTACACAAGTGTAGAAATCCGCATGAGATGACAGTGCCATTTATATATGTATCTGAATGACAACATACCATTTCTCTGTTCACATGGTTCAAACAGAAATAAGTTTCTCTTACAGTCTTTTTTTTTTTTTTTTTTTTAAGGGGGGAAAGGGGAAAGGGAAGTGGTGTGTGGCCAAGT
>JAFVLL020006303.1:0-18976 GCA_021397915.2 Tor tambroides | reverse complement strand
TTAAATTGATGGCAGATTACTTTTACTTGAAGAGGCAGGTGATAGCACCATTAGGTGAACTGTACAATGCTGCATTCTCCATTTCAAGGTTCAAAAACCATTGAAGTGGAAAACAAAATCTGTCACCCTCCTTTCTCACTCTAATCGAGCTTAAAGGTGATCAATGACACAGCAGGCAGTGCTATCTGACTCTCTCTCTGTCCAGAGGGTGAAAAAACGTGCATTAGACTTCCAACAACAATCAGGCCTCCTGTAAAGTTATGTTAAGAAGGGCTTTCGGTCTTAAAACAGGTGAAAAGAGGTAAGAATACTTGGTATATCAGTGTGAAGCATAGAAGTCTGCTCTCAAAACAAAAACAAAACAAAACAAAACAAACAAAAAACAACAACAAAATAAACAACAACAAAATTAAATAAAATAAAATATTGAATAAAATAACATTATAAAGTAAATAGAAAATAAGCTTTGTAAATATAAGACAAATAGGCTAATAGGCTATTATTGGGAAGCATAATATGGAAGTCAGTTCTACTTATAAAAATAAAATAAAATATAAAAAATAATAAAATAAAATAAAAAGCTTTGCTAATATAAGACAACATAGCTGAAAATATCAATTAATTGATTTGTGTGTTGTTTTAGTTTAATGATATCAACCAACATTTGTTGTCTAATTGATTAGGTGAGTGCCATTCTGTGTAAGTATTTGTTGATTTGTTAGCTTGAAAAGAAAAAAAAGACATATAGCTGGAGCTGCTCACAACCTGGGGCTTTTCTCACAATTTAGTCCAAACTAGCAAACCTTTGCAAGACTAATAAATACTTACTGCATCCACTCTATCTACAACACCAAACAAATAAAACAGACATAGACAGCAATATATCAACCGCCAAGTTTGTCTGTGCTTTCCGCGAAATGTCACTGCATTGATTCATTCGGTGAATTATTGTAGCTGAATGCTGAAGTTTTTGCTTACTTTCTGTTTTCACTGAAGAAGAGTTTTGTGTAGGAGACATTAATCAGAATGCACAAGCTCTGAGTTATGGGTGCACAGCAAGAATATTTACACCATGCTCAATTTCCAAAACAAAACACCTACAACTTCAGTGCAGACAGATTGTACCTGTGTGATTTAATATACAGCGTTGCATTATTATACAAAACTCTAGCATGCAATTCAAAATATGGGCATTTTTTGGAGTTTTTGAGGCAGTGAATGGTAACCTTTCCATTCACAAGCACTTCAGCAATTTTACAGTATTTGATGTAGGGTATCATGTTGAAACTTTCATGTAATGCACTGATTTTAACATTAGCGACAGATGAAAGAATCTCGAAGCATTCCAAAGACAACTTCATAAATAATGAAGATCTTTTAATCCAAAAAAGCTACTGATCTCTTCAAACCAACTCAACATTCAATGACGCTGCTGTATTAAACGATGTGTTCAGAATACAAAGTAGCCAACGTTCAAGGGAGTTACATAATCAGTCACACGTTCTGACATCAGAGAAGTGCAATGTGTGAAAATGTGTCTTCTGACTCTCCAAATCCAGCCCCTAAAATGCTGAATGAATTATTTCTGATGCTAGTAAATTATTAACGTGGGTTTGCTCCCGCTCCTACAAGGAACATATGCATTATGGATTCAGCTGATGTGCTCAGAGGAAACGTCCATATGTTTTCAGACTGAGGGAACAGGTTAATTATAGGTAACACCTCCGCTCTGGCCTAGATATGTGCAGTATCGAACATGTCAGTACGTATAAACAGGTTAACACTGGCTCGTCCTGAAGCTTTTGATGCGAAAGTTTAGTGTTTTGGTATCCAGGGGTGAAGAAAGAATCTGAAAAGTATTAAATACACTTCATGCATCAGTTTTAAATGCCTTGTTGCCACTCTCAGGAGATTCCGTCTGAAAGCTTAAAAACAAAACTCTCCAGAAACGTCAATCACTCCAAAATGTGTCATAAAAGTTTAATAATTAGGAATAAAACTTTGATGCGACTGCTATGAAGATAAAAATGCATATTGTTTTGTCAGATGACTTCTCTTGTGTTATTCATGGTTTCTCTTCTTAGGAAGTTCATGTTCTATTAGCAGCTCAGTGCAAAAATAGCGGCACGTCGTGATTTGGGTGATGAAAATTAATTTGGTTATGTGCTGTTCGCACTTAATTTACTGAATGTCATGAGACTTTGAAAGGTGAGCACTGAGTAACTCTTAAAACTATTAGGAATTGTCAAGTTCTGTGGCCTATTGCATCAATTTTTTTCTTTTTTTTAAGACTCACTTTAAGTCAATTATAAAACGATTGTTTTAATGTAATGTAATGAAAGTAATAAGTAATTTAATATAGTTTAATAATAAAAGAATACAAATAAAAATATATACAAAATTTGAAAAAGTAGTTTATTATAAAAAATACACACACACACACACACATATATACATACAATTTTTACATTTTATATTATTTTTTTAAATTAATACCATTTCAATAACATTATTAATATAATGCAATGTATATAATGATATATAATACATATATTTTATATCATTATAAGGTTAAAAATTAATAAAACATATTTAAATATGTTAATTTTTAACCTTTATATTATAATTTAAAATTGATTACATTTTACTAATATACAATAATATAATATAATATAGTGTAATATATAATGTAATATAATTACATATATTTAAAAAAAAAAAATTACACACACGATGTGCAAATCAGAGCGAATGTTACAACACATAAATAATATTCAGAATGTTAATGACTGTGAGTGTGAATTGATTTCTTGCATTCTAGACACAACATTGCCAGTTACCTTGACTATTTTTGCTCCACCATCGGAAGTAATTCTAAACAAAACCACAGCAGAGTGAACCAGTGAGCGTCAAAGAAACACATAAACAGAGTGATGCAAACAGCGAAAACTGGTTTTGTTATGCCTGTGGTTTCCCCTGCATTCACACTTTTCAGTTGGAATGAAGAAGCCAGGGTTGACAGTTGGCGCGTCCTGTAAATCTAGTCTATAAAACGTCTCAATTATAGTGTATTAATCAAGCAACTATTAATTTTATCTTGATTAGTTGGTTCAGGTTCATTGCAATGTTCTTTATGTTCCCGCCACTGGCTGAAGGGCTAAATTAAAACCCCATAGACGCAAATGACTTGTGATTGTCCTGTCTGGCAGGAACACTGACCAGTGCTTCTCACAGAGGAGAGAGAGCGGAGGCTGGCATAATCTAATTACATGGACACAGCTTAATTCAGTCTCAACAAAGGGCCAATCGATGATAAGGAAGTAGCAGAGAGTGGCTTTGACACCAGTCAATTGGTTATGTCAGTGTCCAGCCCAGATGGTGCACACTGGCACGCGGTCAATCGAATTAACCGCACCCCTTCTGCACAATGGAGCGCCATCTCTTTCTTCGGTTTTTATCCACTCAAACCCCACAACATCCTGCCAAAGAGACAATCTAACGCTATGCACTACTCACAGCCGGCAGTCAGATGACTCATCACAAAATCAATACCCTCGTAAGGGGATCTGATGCTTGTTATACATACCTTTACTGGGAGGGAGTGGTAAGATGAGGTTCACATCAATGCAATTTTAGTCTATTAAATTAGAAAAGGCTTGGCAGGCAGGAAATCGTATTTAGTTACTCAAGGAAAAGTTTTAGCACTTGGGAAGCAGAGGGCAAGGAGAAAACAGAGACAGACAAGATTAGGTCCTAACCCTTGGAGGAACTGATTTATATACAATTATGACAGAACGAAGAAAGAACGAATGAAAGAAACAATGAAAACTTTAATTGTATGTAGACCCCTGTATAACTTATTAAATATGGGTCTACAGTGATAAATATTTAATTTGAAATATGTTTTCAAAATTTTGAAAAATATTAATTAAAATATATATTATTTGAAAAATATATATTTTAGTCTTGTTTTCCAGTAAAACTTTTTTTTCAGTATTAATAAATACTAAATGTACTTGAGAAGCAAAAATATGCAAGAAAACAAAAATAATTTTAAAAATGTATTTTTCCCCCTTGTTTTAAACATCTAACAAAATTTAGAATCAGCCAAACAGAATTAAAAAAAAAATAAATAACAATACTTTTATTATTAAAAATAATATTAGCAGTACTTTCATTAGTAGTGGTAGTAGTAGTAGTAGTAGTAGTAGTAGCCGTAGTAGTATTAATAACAATAATGATGATATTTAAATTAAGATAATAAATTGTTTTGCTTAAGTAATTTTATCTACTGAAACAATTTTATAAATTTACTTGAGACACAAAAATGTTCAAGAAAACAAAACTTACTTATTTTTTAAAAAAGTAATTATTAGTTTGAAACTTAAAAGAAGACTACAATTTGCCAATAAAGTAATAATAATAATAATAATAATAATAATAATAATAAAATCAAGATAAATCTTCTGAAATCAAGTCTTATCATAAAGTTTTGCCAAAGTAAATATATCTTAAGTATAGTATATCTTAAAATCTGGTAGTAATAAATACTAAATGTACTTGAAGAAAAAAAATAGCAAGAAAACAATTTGTAAAAATTCTTGTTTTAAGTATAAATCTAACAAAAAATGAGTTTAAAACTTACAATAAGGAAAAACTATTTAAATATATATATTAGTGCTGTCAATCAATTAAAAAATTTACTAATTAACTGCATATTTTTTTCTGAAATTAATTCTGCCTAATATTAAAGTTTTTAAACTTACTTTTATATTGCAATAATTTCATATTCAATCTTCAAATTAATGTAGAAACAACATGAAGAATGTATATTTTTAATATTTGTTTAATGGCATTTTTTTATGACTGAAGGCAGGTATTACTGATACCAATACTACTGATGTCTCTATGAAAGTTTTTTCCTAATATTTAAACATTGACTATATATATATATACAGATGCTATAATACAAACATAAATTATATCACAAAATCAAAAGCAACTGAAGTATAAAACAAAGTCACAATTAATGTTTTTCATGATTAATGATCACTCTCACTAACGAGTGCTTGGGTGCCCGACTCTAATATGTGTAACTGTAATATGTCTTCTCTTTATTCTCTCTTGAAGTGTGTTCAAACTGTCTCCAGTGTATCCCAGAGTACCAGGCAATTAAGTGCCTACAATATTCTCTTAATTCTCTCTCCAGATTAGCATGCTTAATGCGTTTTTGCTTTAGTCGATGAGGAGAGTTAATACAGCTTTAATGGTATTTGAAATGTGGCTCATCTGCACTTGTCCTCTTGCCATGGCAACAGACAGTCCAGCAAATCCATCTGAATTTGATGGGCCGCGTTCTGAACTCCAATAACTCCACCGCATGTTAAGCTTCCCTACTTTTTTAGTTCACGCAGTAATTAAGAACTTCTTTTTCCTGGCCTCAAGGTTCCAGTTAAACCCATATTGCCATTTCTGATGTGCCGTGCATAGAATATCCACAGTCAGATGGCATCAGGTGAAGGCTCATCTGGAAACATTCAAGCGGTCCTCTTATGTGTCTTGGTGCACAGGTATACATGTATTTCTGGAGAAGAACTTCAAATGAATGAATGTACGGGAAATGGCTCTGTTGCTCTGAAAGACTCTCAAGTAGGCCTTTAAACCATGTACTGAATTATATGGATACAACAGTAAGATTGTGTGGGTGATATTACTTTTACACGTCAGCTCAATAAATAAGATATTAATATACATTTTTAGAAACAGTATTGGCAGTTACTTGGTCTATTTTTTGTTTTGTAACAAAAAGTTACAAATGTAGCCACAGTGAACTGCTGCACATCACCAAGCATCACACATCTATGTAATGTTACTTTTTATTTTACAATTTTTTTCCAGAGATGTAAACTCGGTATTCTGAGGAAAAAAGTCTGAATTGCGAGACATAAACTTTTAAGTTTACATCTCGCAATTCTTAATTTTTTAAAACTTTTTATTTCACAATTCCGAGTTTTCTTAATTCTGAGATGTAATCTCATGTAAAAAAAAAAAAAAAAAAAAAAAGAATTGCAAGACATAAGATACAAGCTGCTTACAAATTGCAAGATGTAAATTTCGACTTTTTTTTAGAAATATAGTTTACAACTCGCAATTCTGACTTTTGAACTTTTTACTTCACGCTTCTGAGTTTCTCACAATTCTGAGATGTAAACTCAGAATTCTAAGAAACAATCAGAAATGCAATCTATGAATTTAGAAATGTGAGATATAAATTCACAATTTCGAGAAAAAAAGTCAGAATTTCTAGCTATAAACTTGTATAAGCAACTAACAATTATGACTTTTTTTATTTACAATTCTGAGTTCACATCTCGAATTCAAACTTTTTTTTCTCTGAATTCTGAGTTTACATCTCGCAATTCTGTTTTTTGTTTCTGCTATGGATTTTTTTTTTTTTTTTTTTTTTTAAAGGTAATTGCAACTTTTTCCTCAGAATCCTGACTTTTTTTCTCACAATTGCAGGTTTATATCTCACAATTACGACTTTATTTCTCAGAATTGCAAGAACAAAAAAACAAAAACAAAAACAAAAAAAATTATGAGATACCTGTATGAGCACATAATTACAAGAAAAAAGCTCAAATTGTGAGGACAAAGTTTTTATTTTAAACGTTTTAGCCCATGGCAGAAACAGTCTGTTATTGCCATCTACCGGCATAATTCAATTCTCTTTTCTTGCAACATAATGAGTTTTTCCTCAGAGCACAATATTTATTGTGACAAGTGCTATACAAATACATGGAAATTAAATCAAATGTTTTTCTTAACATTTCAACATTTAATGATACTCTAAATAGTGAACAGAAAAAATATTCACAGTTAATTTATTAATTTAGGAAACAGCATTCATAGCCTCATACTTACTAATCACAGTATTAATAAATATAAATAAAGCATATTTATATTATATAGCATATATTATATTATATAGCATATATTTATACATTAAAAAAATGGATTCCAACAAATGAAAATATTTTATAGCCAAAAGAAATGCAACAAAACCAAACATTTTTAAAAAAACTTAACTTTTTAAAGAGACATTTAAAGCCTTATAATTTCTTTCTATTTCTGTCAAGTCACGCTGCCTCAATTCTTAAACTAATTTAACTTAACAAAGAGCACCATGAGACAGTAAAATTTAATTAACTCACGTTCAGTGAGTCCTTTATTTTTTTCTGTGATGTATCAAACTCATTGCCTTGAGTTTTTTTCCTATTTTAAGCTCAAATACATGTTTTCACTGTGTACGGTACACATACTGCTTTCTTGCTCCCTAGAAACCTTGTAAAATAAGCCTTACATGACACTACCTGCAACACTTTTCATGTGGAGGTCAAAGCGGTGCATGGTGCTTTTGTCGAAGCCTTGACGCAACTCATGTGACAGGGCCTTTAGGAGGTCATGTGATTGACCACGACAGTGAACTATGAGGCTATCATCACTGTGCCCTTGAGTAAGGCACTTGACCCATGGTTGCTCCAGTGGGAGTGTCCCGTAATAGCCAAAGTTCATGGAGCTTTTCTCTGGTTACGTGGTGTTAAAGTAGCAGACACAAATTCTACCAGCTCTGGTCATGCAGTGGTGATGAATACAGAATTTTTGGGGGGAGTTTTGCATGGCAACATCATGAAGATTGAAGACTTGAAGGTGCTGTAAGCTATTTTTTGGAATGCCACACATAAAATGCCCCAACCGCCTGACAGATATCACTGAAATAGGTTTCTCTGGGACAGCCATCAGCTCTGTAAACAGCAAAAGGAAGTCAGATTGCTTGCAGGGGGCAAACAGTAGTCAGTCAAAAACACTCTCTTTTAGTTTGCTGGCATTGGGTGCTTACAGGTTAAAGTTAGTGTTTCAGTAAGAAACTTTTCATATTTTTTCTACATATTTAAAAAGCAAAAATGCTTAGAAAAATGTTGCCAATTTTTGTGAAACAAATAAACAAACAAACAAACAAAAAAAACTCTTGTTTCCATATAAAAATATTCAAATGAAAAAAAAACTGTAGAAAGTTTTTTTTTTTAAAAAAAATAGAAAAACTATTTCCAAGCATTTTTTTTTTTTTTTTTTTTAAATTTCATTTTATTTTATTTGGAAAATATTGGAAAAAATTGCCCATGTTTTATGCAAAAAATAATAAAATAAAATAATAATAATAATAATAATAATAACAATAATAATAAATAAAATAAAAAAACCTGAATGACTTTCTTTTTTTAAAATCCTTCATTTAAATGTATTCTGTATAAAAACAGCATCAACAGCAGGTTGTAAATATATTTTTAAAAAGTTTTTTTTTTTTTGAATGAATGAATGAATGAATGCATACAAAAAGCAAACATTCTTAGGAAAAATTATGAAAAAAAATCTTCTTTCAAAGAAAGAAAGAAGGAAAGAAAGAAAGATTGAAAAATGAATGCATGAATGAAAAACTCTGATTGATTAGAGAATCTATTAAAACTGGATAGAAAACGTACTCGGTTACTTTCGTAACCTCGGTTCCCTGAGATATGGGAACGAGTACTGCGTTGTAAGACGCTGTATGGGAAAAACTCTTTTTTCCTCTTCCACTGAAGCCTTTTCAATCACGCAGTGAAACTGCACGTCCATTGGTTCGTGCAGTGCTATAAAATCGAACCAATGGCTCGGCGGTGGCGATGAGCAAGCCTATGGCTATGCAGCCCGCCAAAGCCCGCCAGAATGGGCGGGGCCTCTGGCTATATAAGCGGCCGCTTCGCCGCCGCATCTCAGATTTCTTCGAATGAAGCGACTGAGGTGTGCAGCTCATAGCACGGCCAGGAACGCAGTACTCGTTCCCATATCTCAGGGAACCGAGGTTACAAAAGTAACCGAGTACGTTCCCTGTCGATATTTCACTCGTACTGCGTCGTAAGACGCTGTATGGGAACCAGTACAATCACGCCGTGCTATGATGGGGAACGACTCAAAACCATGACTCACGCAGGAGAAAAACCCAGGGGAGTCAATAAAGTACACCAAGCACAGGCTGAGCCCTCAGGGTCATCCGTGGCCTGGGTGTCGTCCCGTATAGTTGATACTTGGTGTCCAGATAATGTGGAACGCCCAAGTGAGGGAGGGACTTGAACAATGTTGGTCAAGTGAACCCATAAGACCAGTTAGCTAGCCGGAGGTGGCGAACTAAGCAGAAAGGACTCTGGCCTGTAAGGCAGGGACGTCCAGGTTGTAAAACCTTACAAATGTGGACGGCGAGGACCAGCCGGCCGCCTCACAAATTTCCAATATGGACACCCCGCTGGACCATGCCCAGGAAGAGGCAATGCCTCTGGTGAATGCCTCTGGAAAGCACTATGACCTGGGCTCTGAACGGAGTGGAGAGCACCTTAGGTACATAACCCAGCCTTGGTTTCAGGACGACCTTGGAGTCGTTAGGCCCGAATTCCAGGCAAGCAGGGTTCACAGAGAGTGCATGCAGGTCTCCTACTCGCTTAACCGACGCCAGCGCTAGCAGCAGGGCGGTTTTAAACGAGAGTGATCTAAGGCTCGCAGATTGCAATGGTTCAAACGGGGGGCCCTTCAAGGCCCTTAGTACGGTTGGTAAGTCCCAAGGTGGAACTGTACGAGGACATGGGGGGTTAATTCTCCTGGTGCCTCGTATAAACTGGACCACCGCACTATTCCAGCCCACCGATCAGCCAGCAATAGGGGCATGAAAAGTCGCTATGGCTGCTGCGTAAACTTTGATGGTGGATGAGGAACGCTGTTTATCCAGCATCTCCTGCAGGAACGAAAGAACCACTGATACCTCAGAGGTAACCGGATCTAAGTTGCGGTCTTCGCATCAAGCCGAGAAAATAGACCATTTCAGAGCATAGAGGTGTCTGTTTGATGGGGCTCTAGCTTCTGCCATAGTGTTTAAGACACGCTCCGGGAGGCGGAAAGGCTCCCGTTGAGCGGCCACACATGCAGGGCCCATAACTCGGGCCGTGGATGCCACAGCGTGCCGTTCGCTTGAGAGAGGAGGTCCCGTCTCAAGGGAATGGGCCACGGGGCCGCTTCGAGCAGCTGGAATAACTCCGACACCCACGGTTGGTTCCTCCAGAGGGGGGCTATTAGAAGAAGCCTGTGCTGTTGTTCCCTGACTCGCCTGAGTACCTGCGGCAGCAGAGCGATTGGAGGGAACGCATAGAGCGGAAGGCTGGGCCACTCTTGGGCCAGGGCATCCGTGCTCTTTGTGAAATAAATTGGGCAATGAGAGTTGTCTTCGGAGGCAAAGAGGTCTACTTGAGCTCTGCCAAAGACTTCCCAGATTCTCTGAACCGCGAGCGGGTGGAGCGTCCACTCTTCTGAGGAGACGTTGTTCCTTGACAACATGTCCGCTCCTTGGTTCATTTTGCCCGGCACATGCGTCGCCTTCAGTGAGCGCAGATTGGTCTGAGCCCAAACAAGAAGGCCTTTCGCCAGCGTGCAGAGGTGCTTCGAGACGAGGCCGCCCTGGTGATTTATGTATGACACCACGGACCTGCTGTCTGAGCGTATTAGCACATGGTGTCCCCTTATGTCCGGTAGGAAGAAATGACAGGCACGGCACACTGCTAGCATTTCTAGGCAGTTGATGTGCAGACCCGACTCCTCTTCGGACCAAAGACCGAAGGTCGGTTTGCCCTCGCACAGTGCTCCCCAACCCTTGTTGGAAGCATCTGTTGTGACAACCTTCCTTCTGTGCGCCGTGTCTAAGATCACACCCCGCTTCAGCCAGAGGGGGTCCCTCCAACGGGTCAGGGCTGATACACAGGCCCGAGTCACCGTTATACGATGGCGTCCGTGACGCCAAGCCGCAAATGGAACCCTCTGCTTCAGCCAGAACTGGATGGGCCGCATATGAAGCAGGCCCAACTGAAGTACTGGCGAAGCTGCTGCCATAAGGCCCAGCATTTTCTGGAAAGCCTTGAGCGAGTGGGTGGCCCCCTCCTTGAAGGAGGCCGCACGGCGCTGAATCGTCATGGCTCGTTCCGCTGAGACAGTTGCTGTCATCTGCACCGAGTCGATAACTGTCCCCAGGAACGAAACTCGTTGGCTGGGAGACAGTACACTCTTGGCAAAGTTGACCCTGAGCCCCAGGCGATCTAAGTGGCTGAGGAGGAGGGTCCTGTGTGACGTTGAAACTGCCTCTGACTGGGCCAGAATGAGCCAGTCGTCGAGGTAGTTGAGGATGCGGATTCCCATCTGTCGCAGAGGGGAGAGAGCCGTGTCCATGCACTTTGTAAAAGTGTGGGGGGCCAGGGACAGCCCAAACGGTAGGACCGTGATTGGTATGCCACCCCCTCGAATGCGAATCTCAAGAATCGTCTGTGATGGGGGGCTACCTGGATGTGAAAGTATGCGTCCTTCAGATCCAGTGACATGAACCAGTCCCCTGGGCATATTTGCGAGAGGATCTGCTTCAATGTGATCATCCTGAACGACCTTTTTACCAGGGCGCGATTCAGGAGTCTGAGATCTAGTATAGGTCGCAGGCCACCGTCTTTTTTGGGGACGAGGAAGTAGCGGCTGTAGAAGCCTGACTCGCTCTGAGCTGGAGGAACAACTTCTATGGCTCCTTTTACCAGCAGATTCATCACCTCCGTGCGCAGGACTTGAGCGTCCTTGCTGCGCACTGTGGTGGCGACCACACCGCGGAAGCGTGGTGGTCTCCGAGCGAATTGGAGTGAATATCCTCGTCTTATTGTGGCCATTATCCACTCTGACACACCGGGGATGGCCTGCCAGGCCTCGGCCCGTGTGGCAAGAGGTAGAATAGGCTCTAAAGACTGGCTGCATAAGGGCAGGACACTTATGGTAGGCAGAAGAGGATAATTGCTCTCTTTTTGAAAATGTATGTGTTTTATTTTGTCCGCTATTACAGCGGTCGGACGCCAGGGCGCTAGAGCGGGCCCGTGGGGAACCAAAAACACATTTCCCTCTGCACCCAGCGTTGAGCGGGGTGACAAGAGGCACATTAGAGGCTGTTTGCGGGGTGGTCCGGCAGTAGCGAGACTCGGGCCCCTCCTCTTTCTGCCTGGTTGTTCAGGAGGACTTCTGAGGCGCCGGATCCAGGGCAATCTTGGGCCGGGGTCCTTGGCGCTTCGGGAAGGTGTAACGCTTCGCCGAGCGGGAACGTCCTCTCTCCTGCCGAACCTTAGGGGGCCGGGGTTCGGGAGTGGCTGACGCTTGACTGGCGGGCTGCTGAGTCGGCGCAGGCTTGGGGCGACTCGAAGCAGCAGAACCGGCGCGCTTTGGGAGGAAGTGTCGCACGGGCTGCTGAGTCGGCGCAGGCTTGGGGCGACTCGAAGCAGCAGAACCGGCGCGCTTTGGGAGGAAGTGTCGCGCTTCCGAGCCTCCGTAAAGCGTTCAGCAAAGCCCTCCACAGCTGGCCCAAACAGGTTGCTTGACGAGACCGGAGCATCGAGGAAGGGAACCTTATCCGCCTCTTTCATCTCCGTTAACGTCAGCCAAAGGTGGCGTTCCAACACTACCAGGCTGGACATCGACCGCCCAATGGCCTGGGCGGTGGCCTTGGTGGCGCGCAGGGCCAGGTCCGTCGCGCTTCTCAGGTCCCTGAGTGAAGCAGCATCAAGACCGGCCTCCTCACTGGCGAGCATCTTGGCCTGAAAGACCTGGAGCACAGCCGAAGCCGCTTGTCCAGCCGCCGAGTAGGCGCGTCCAGCGAGTGCAGATGTGGCTCTGCACGGCTTAGACGGATGACTCGCCCTCGCCTTCCATCCGATAGCCGTGGGCGGGCAGAGATGCGCGGCCACTGACTCATCCAGAGGGGGCAGGTGCTCGTATCCCTTCTCTTCAGCGCCATCAACGGAAGTGAGGGCGGAGGAAGCAGAAGGACGGATGCGAGATGAGTAGGGGGCGTGCCACGATTTAGTGAGCTCGTCGTGGACTTCGGGAAAGAAGGGGGACGAGCGTTGGCGGGGGACGAGCGTTGGCGGGGGGCTTGCTGGCGCCCCGGCAGAAACCACTCATCCAGCCTGCTGCGAGATGGCTCCTGAGGCGGAGACCACTCGAGCCCGAGCTCACTGACAGCCTTTGACATCACACGGACGAGCTCGTCGTCCGTTCTAGGTCTGGCGCTGCATGAAGAGGACGGCGGCAAGAGGGCGGGGTCAGTCACCGAGCCCGATAACTCCTCCGCGTCCGAAGCCGCCAGGGAAAGGCTGTCGTCCATGTCGTCGTCACTCGCACCAAACGAGATCATGTCGCTCGCAGCTGCAGAGGGACGCTGATCAGGTTGGGTGAAGAGGACCGGCGAATCCTCTCTCTGCGGTGACGGCGAGGCACGCGGGCACTGAGCCGACGTGAGCTCGCTCGTCTCCGGCCGCTCAAAACCTCTGCCCCGCTGTCTTTTCCTCGCAGGTCCCTGGGAGGACAAAGACGGGAGAGCGCGAGGGGCGGAGTCGCTTTCTGAAAAGAAAGCTATCCGCGAGCGCAGAGAGGCAAGGCTGAAACTCTCGCAGTGAGAGCAATCAGCCCCGCTGAGCGCAGCGTCAGCGTGGGATTTCCCCAAGCATGACACACACTCAGCGTGACCGTCATCAGCGTGCAGGGGAAACCCGCACGTCTTACAATGACGGCGCGGCATTTGAAACAACGCCGCGAGAATTTGCTCTTTTGTGAGGCTCTTTTAGATCGTCGCCGGATGGCGGCAGGGGATAGACCGGGAGCTGCGAGCTGCGCGCTGCAAGAGGTCCAATCCGGCTGCTGAGGCGTTTCAACGGCGAATCTCGGCGTCAGCGAAAGAGTCCGCGAGAAGATCTTCGTCGCTGAAGAGAAGAAATCTGGTGCGGCGGCGGCGGCCGCTTAGCCTGTGAGGCCCCCGCCCATTCTGGCGGGCTTTGGCGGAGCTGCATAGCCATAGGCTTGCTCATCGCCGCCGCCGAGCCATTGGTTCGATTTTATAGCACTGCACGGAGCAATGGACGTGCAGTTGCCCTGGAGACACACTTATCACCTTGGAAATCTCGCAGCTCCTTCGGAGTCCAAGCTTTGGGCAGTCTTAAGTTCAGTAACTTTGGCCCGTTCACTTTGGACCAATCACCCATGGCTGGAATGATGAAGCTTTCACTCCTAAAGGAATTCATCAAGAATCTACGCATTATACATGCAAAAAGACACTTTACTCAGAACCAACAAACCAATATGCAAGTAACCGCTTGTTAACTATTTAGATGCGCTTCTAGGCTTTGACCCCTTTTAATTAAGGTATTGTAATTATTTGATGGTTCTAACAGGTTGTGTTTAGCTGATTATGCTCTCTCTCTCTGCGCAAATCCTGCCATTATGCTCTCTCTCTCTCTCTCTGCGCAAATCCTGCCATTATGCTCTTTCTCTCTCTCTCTTGCGCGCGAGCGCTCTCTCTCTCTGTGCAAATCCTGCCATTATGCTCTCTCTCTCTTGCGCACGAGTGCGAGCGTGCGCTCTCTCTCTCTCTCTCTCTCTCCATGCCTTCCTTGTGGTGGCATCTATGCTTAATGTGTGTATGTTTGTGTCCAGTTCAATGTTACATGTTCCCCTGTAGTGTAGTTTAATAAACATCCATATGTATTCACACTTGGTTGTCTGTGTCTGCCGCTCACAGGTCACTTAAACGTTCCGGTTTGCACACATGCTCTATGAGCGATGGATAGTAAGGAAAATAAATTTTTCGTGGCCAGAGAAATAATTTCCCTTAAAATCAATAGACGATTAAAACTGTCCGTACTGCGGACGAACAAATCATTTTATTGTACTATCAAGGCTACAGTTAATTCCTGAAGATGAATATATAATTGATAAGAACCCGTTATGATTAATTATGTTCATCTCACTTTGAGCTAATTTGCTACAACATTTTTATGGAAACAATACCATTCAAATATTTGTGGTAAGAAAAGAGAAATTAATACATTTGTGGTAAAAAAAAAGAAAAAAAAAAAGAGAGAAATTAATAATTTTATTAATCAAGGGTGCATTACATTTATCAGAAGTAACAGTGAAGACATTTATAATGTTGGAAAAGATTTCTATTTACTAAATTGTTTAATAAATTTAATAAATGCTGTTCATTGTTCTTTCTATTCATCAGTGAATCCTGAAAAAGGTATCACCATTTCCACAAAAAATGTTAAAAAGCAAAAACGGTTTTAAGAATAAGAAATGTAAAATTCTTTTAATAGAAAAACAAAAAACAGCAAATCAGTATATTAAAATGATTTCTGAAGGATCATGTGACACTGAAGTCTGGAGTAATGACGCTGAAAATTCAGCTTTTTATCACAGGAATAAATTACAATTTACAGTATATTAAAATAGACAACAGTTCTTTTAATTTGTAATGATATTTTATATTATACACTATTACTATTTTCTCTGTATTCTCTGTATATTTTCTCTGTATTCTTAAATGCAGACTTAATGCAGACTTAGTGAGCAGAAGAGATTTTTATTTGTTTGTTTGTTTGTTTTTTTCAAAAACATTGTAATGTTTCTAAAATTTTGACAGGTACTGTATAACATTGTTACCTAGTGCTTATATTGCTTAAATACCATTAATTGGATGCATTTGTGGCTAAAGATGCTGGGATAGGCTTCAGCCCCCACGACCCTAGAGAGGATAAGTGGTTTGGAGAGTGAATAGATGGATGGATGAACTTCCAAAAATTTTTGACTTGGAAACTTTGACTTGATTTTGTTTCTATTCTTACTGCTGTTCAGCTTAAAAATACCTTTCCATTATCTTTGTTTGTCATTTTGCATCATTATACCTGTGCTATACCTATGAAAATTAAGAAACTAATGAAAGCGAAAATGTCTTCTTTGTTTGTTACAGGATCCTATGTACCCAGCCTCAACCATTCATCAAAAGGGCTGTGAAAGCAGGAACTTTTTGAACCACCAGTGGCAGCTTTGCATGGGATGAAAAAGGGCATAGTAGTGCATGATGGTGGTACTGACATTAACCTGTTGTATTCACTGTGTTACACACTAAGGATGGGCATTTTTGTCAATTTCTCATTTCAAGTACTGATAGGTATGTATTTTGACGGTCTGGACAGCATGCTGTCCTAACACTAACTAGTTAGAGCTCAGATACCACCCAAAATGCTGCCATAACCAATCAGAAAAAGAGAAATATATAAAGTCAGGTGAACATCGAGTACTCAGACTTGACAAGCGATGACTGATCATGAAAACGATGATTGCAGTGATTTTAAAAAATGATCAATCATTGCTGTCAAGTCTGAGTACCTGTTGCTTGTGCACATTCTATTAACACACATGCCTTAACCGGAGGAGGGAGGGAAGAGGAGAAGGAGGAGGAGGAGGAGGAGGAGACGGAGGAGGAGGAGGAGGAGGAGGAGGAGGAGACGGAGGAGGAGGAGGAGACGGAGGAGGAGGAGGAGGAGGAGGAGGAGGAGGAGACGGAGGAGGAGGAGGAGGAGGAGGAGGAGAAAGAGGAGGAGGGGTGGGGGAAGTGTATACTGTAAATGCAATAAACATTTTAATCTTACATCTTGTCAAGTCTTGTTACTTCTGGATTTTCTTTTTTTTATTATTATTATTTTATGAATAGTCCTATTAAAGAAAATTTATAGTATGATAAATGTAAGGATATTGATCTGGAAGAAATGAGGCCATAAAGAACCTATTCATCAGTGGTTCTTTGAAGAACCTTTAAAAAGGGTTCTTTGTAGTACCAGAAAAGGTGCTTTATGGCACCAAGAAAAACACCGGTTCTTTAAAGAACCTTTCACAAAATGGTTCTTCAGGGAACCAAAAAAGGTTCTTCTATGGCATCGCCGCGAAACCCCCTTTTTGGTTCTTCCTGGCACCTTTTTTTTTTAAGAGTGTACACTATCTCCGTCTCTTTTCAAATCTTTTAAGAAAAACATCCCGTCACTGATGGTGACATGGTGGATATGTTTGTGGCTAGCTCCACTTTTGACAGATGGTGGGGGGCCTGCTAGATTCTGTCACCTTGATCTAACTTAAAATCCTTAGCATCTGTTGATTTAAACCAGGAGTGGTTAACCTTAGACATGTGTGCCCCCACTGGTCCACAGAAGGGTAATTACTGGCATGCAAACAAAAGAGATTAATATGTGTGTATTTTATTTGGTTGTTTGTTTTAAAATTTCCTAGCACCTGCATGCCAATAAACAAGAAATAAAATAAAATAAAATAAAATCAGTGTTCCACTGATATTTAGTTAAAGCTGACATGCTCACATATTTGGCAACTTTTATTTTGACAGCACTGAGAACCGTGCATCTGAGTCAAAATAAGTCATAATAAAAGTCAAAAATATATATTTTTTTCAGTCAAGTTTCAGTCACCCATAAGTTTCATAAGCGCCCATGTTTGAACACAGCTGAGTGGTCGCAGTGTGTGAAAACAACCAGCCTATAATGGTACAAATCAACCCACTCATTTTTTTATAATCCCAATAAATCCCAATAAAGTCTCTCCAAATGAGCAGTTCCAGATTTCTCCCTATGTACACGTCACCATAGGGAAAAAGTCCCACCCATTTGTGACGCTCTCTGCCCTATTAGCATAGACACAGGCCTGGGTGAGAAGCAGCAGTCCACCATTACTGTTTTCTAGCTCTAACGTTAGCTGCAGGAGATATACAATATCAGGGCCAAAGAAGCATTACAAGTGTTGTGTTTTGGGATGCACCAACGAACATAGGAGTCTCCATAGACTCCCTCCATCTGAGCTTCTGAGTACACTGTGGTTAAAATTAAATTTTCGAAGGAAATATCCCGTAAAAAATTGGTAAAGTACCTATATGTTTAAGGATCAATACCCAAGGTTCGTGCGCGAACATCAGCTCCAGACAAAGTAAGTATCACAGGTTTGTTTTCCAAATTGCCTTTCTTAAAGAGCTTCTTGGCACTCTGTAAGGCTAATGTTGCTAAAGCTCTGCCTGTTTTCACTGATTCTGCCTTCACATGCTGCCAGAATGATAGTATATAGGAATGTAGTAGTTAAAAATTGCATATGAAAGCAATGTGAAGTCGACTGCTTGAATTTGTCAAGCTCATAATCACATGTGGGACTTATAAAGTTTGGGATAGCACGCTAAGGAAAAATGAGAACAGCTGTCATAATTTTATCTCCTCGTGCTCCTCGTCTGTGTAATTCATAAACGATCATTTATTATGCACAGTACAATCAGATGACTGACTTTTAAACTGAGTATGTTTTCTGTAAAGATAACAGGCTTGTACTAATAGTGGAATGTTTATTTGCAAAGGCTAGCACCGCTTGAGCTCTTGGAGCTCCGCCCTATTCTGAAAAGAGCCGGGGGCACCAGCTCATCTGCATTTAAAGGGACACACACAAAAACACAAAAACTGTGCATTTTGGCTCATACCTTTAAAGTGGTAATTTTAACAAGCTGTAAAAAATTATCTATGGGGTATTTTGAGCTAAAACTTCACATACACACTCTAGGGCAGTGGTTCCCAACCTGGGGGGCGCCAGAGTTCACAGCGGGGGCGCGGGAGCAGATATACTTTGAGGTAGGGCTGGGCGATAAAATGATAACTATAATTATAGTGATATAATTTTCCTCTATAAAACAAGTTCGATAAATATTCAATTTAATGTTTATTCGGCAAAAGCGGAACAAAACAGCGCTACTCATTTGAACCGCACCACACGGACCATATCTGCTCGCTTCAAACAGCGGCGCAGCGCAGAGCGAGCTGACTAGAGCAGATGTGTTTACTCACTGATCACGCAACCACTAAACAGCGCTGTGAGATCCAGTGAGAAGCGCTTCAATTCAGCCAAGAACACATATGACTGGTATAGTATCAGTCCATATCAGTCAACTGATATAAACTAGTTTAAATCCAGATGAAACAGCGCTGACAAACAGCAGAAAAACACTGTG
>JAFVLL020006302.1:0-65265 GCA_021397915.2 Tor tambroides | reverse complement strand
TGTGTGTGTGTGTGTGTGTGTGTGTGTGTGTGTGTGTGTGTGTGTGTGTGTGTGTGTGTGTGTGTGTGTGTGTGTGTGTGTGTGTGTGTGTCTTCGCCTGAAGAAGGATCAAAGGGACTTTAGCAGCCAGACTTCACCTGTGTGCTATCAATAGAGCATTAGATAATGACCTGACTTCAGAGGTAAGAACAAAACCCCTCTGTTCACATGCACCAGTGCTGTAACGCCACATTTGATTACATTACCTCAAAGTCACAATGTACCAACACAATAATTCAATCAATGTTTACAGACCACAAACACACACATCCAAATAATTTCTGCTGTAATATGTCAGAAATGTAAATGAAATGTAAATTTTCATTCATAGAGTGAAATATAATCATATCATATCTGCACGATGTGTTGAATGGGGTTGTTGAGATGAGAGTGGAAATTATGAAAACTGTGAGTGGCTTGATATCCAGCTGTGGAAAATTTAATGAAATAACTCATTACATTTACATTCAAAATCTTTCTTTTTTCCATTCTTTTTATTTCCATAGACAGACAAATTCTACAAAAAGTTAAAATAAATTGTATGTTTATTCGAAAGAAAAAAATCTAATTACACTACTGGTAAAATTATAATCAAGTACTTTACATGTGATTTAGCATGTTAGTCAACACATTAGGATAAGTGTGCTTACTGAAAACATGACAAAAGATTATTAAAACATAATGATTCAAAACTCTAAATTAAAACTTTTAATTTGACATTAGTACAAAGTGCAGGGTTTTTTTAATTCTACTTCATAAAAATGAAAGTGTCTCTCTTGAAGAAACTTAATTGGCTTTTTATGTGATTAATACTATGCATTATTACTATATATTATAAGGTTTGAAGTAGCCTAGACTACCTATGCTCACACACACACACACACACACACCTGCAAGCATCACTTAGGTCACTCAACCTAATCCTGTACACTTGTGAGCACTTCTCTTTTTTTATTTTTGGCAGCTTCTCGCTGTCTCTGGCTATCAGCCTAACTCTCAGCATGCAGCAGCAGTGACCTTCGACTGCAGGGCATTGTTCTTTTAACTGAATCACCATATTTCTGCATTTGGCTCAAAAGTGTGATCATGAACAGAGCTGCATTTGTGAGAATTACATTTTGAGGCATCAGAGATGTGATTAGACATCTTGAAACTACATTTGTACATTTTCTGATAATGTGGGGTTTTGCTTTCACAGAAATTTGCCACCGCGATGCTGGATTGTTGTGAATATGAGCCAGGACATGCAGTTACTCAAGTGCTCTTTTGCGGGTAGGTTGCCATATGGTTTCATACAGAATGCATTAGTGTCTGCTCACTTTTTCAGTGGTCTTGGTTTTACAAGTATTTGTCTCATAGAGATCTTTGTTGCAGAGTTTTTGGACCAAGTTTAATCATGCAACACAATGTGATTTGCTTGTTTCGATACTCTGGTGGATATTTCTCTGTACTCTCATAATGCAGTTTTTCAGCAGTGTTATTATTATTCTTAAAATAACATTATTATTTTAAGAATAAGTTGAAATAATGCAAATGGATGGCTTCAACAAAAGCATATACCATCAATTAACAACCTCACAGCTCACAACAAGTCTGTCTTTAACATATTATAAGATTTCATTAGCAAGTTACCAGTTCGCCTATGGAGAAAATGAATGTGATTTTTACTTCTGTTGCACTCCAATGGTCCAAGTTAAAAGAAGTTGCACGTTTCTAGGTAAGGCTCAGGTCTCTTTTTCAATGTAAGTCTATGGGATTTTTATCCATTTTAGTCCAATTGATTTAGGCACTGAAGAAGGTCATGTTGTGACCAAAACCTTTGCTTTTTCCCCAGTAAAGATGTGGGATTTTTTTCTCCATAGTGTGTGGGCCTTTTTTAAAAATGGTTACTTATTTGGATTATTATGGTTTAGGCACTAGTGCTTATGTGGACTTTTACGATGTGGCAAGTTTTTGGTGATAGCTTCAAACCAACTGCTTAGAAAGATAATAGCACAAATCTCCTCAATAGGCCACATGATTTGAGGTCTCATTCCTGTTTCTAGCATGTTCCACTTTGCTACTTTTGACTTTAATAGAGTCCTGCAGTGATGTATTTTTGTAGGCCATCCTGAAAGTTCACATCAACTTGGTTCCTTTAACAAAAACTCAATTTACTTTTGGATTATTGCAAAAATTAAGTGCTGTGAGGTTTATGATTCTTACACATTTTGTTCATCATGCTAATCTTCACAGATGAGCACAACTTTTCCCCAAGCCTAAATATAACCATCAGAAGTAAAAAGTTAAACATACATAAATAAACTACACCACACTGATATGACTTCATTGTCACACCTTTACACTTCTGACAAGTCTTTCTTTAACAACATTTTCCCTGAAGGTTTGAGTCAGAATGGTTTGCAGGTGTGTGATTAGAAACACAATGAGTCTGTGAAAGCGACTAGTGATCCGATGAGTTTATCTGTTCAGTGTGAGGATGTTTAATGTCCTCAACAACCTCTGTAGTCCCGTTTAGACGCTTGTTATCAACCACCTTTTTCAAGACAAGTAAATGCTTCAAAAAATCACATGGGGTATTACTGATGTATTTTGTCCCATAGAATAAAACATGAAAATATCTTGAGCTTGTGTTCACCACAGACCCTTATTACAGACATTTAACCAAAAACTTATTCAAAAAAGCCCTCTGACTTTTGCGCCATCCCTACAGCACTCTATTTACTGTAGACTAGGCTATTATTTGTAGCCTAGATGTGATATTAGGAATTGCTGACCATCTATAAATGAAAACCACATTCTGAGTTCATTGTGATGTTAAGTTTGATATTAAGAGGAAACCATTTCACCATCACTAGTTTTGCTGACATTGCAAAACTCACATGAACTGAAGTCTTCCAATGTGTTCGCAGGATAAACCCTCTAAAGCCTTGTCTTTGGAGCAAAGTGAGTAAAGGACAAACCTACACACACACACACACACAGAGCAATGACAGCAGGAGAGTAACCTGGACTACTCTTCACCTCTGACTGAAATAGCAGCTCCTCCAGAGCATGCCTGTGGGGTGTAAGCGGACGGTTAGGTAACAGATAATCATTGAGAGCTCTGCCCTCCCATACAGCTCTCATTATCCATGCTAAAGCTGATGTTATCTAAAGATAAGAGCCCGTGGCTGTGCATGGACCAGCTGATGGAGCTGCGGCTCAGAGCCAACCGCTGCCCCAACATTTCAGGATAGACAAGGCCAGTTTTTATCCTGTTAGCTGGAGAACCATCTACTCATATGAAAGAAAAATCACAAATGAGACCTCTAAAATCTCAGATGTATCTACTTGAGAGCTGTGAGATTAAATACAGATCAAATGGAGACTTCTGCCTCCAAAAACAGTTCTCACATTTGTCTCCCTTTAGAGTTGCAACTGAGACCAAATTGAGACTTTTGTTTAAGTCTCTTGCTTCTGTTTTTTTCCACCCTGTGTCTTTTCTAGAGTTTCATACAGATATCTCAGTATGAACTCAAACATTTTTCATCAAATTCTTTAAAGACCAGAAGCGCTAGGTTTTTCTCCTGAGAAAAATACCTTGGTAATGCTACAGTAAAAACCTGTCAAATGGTTAACCGTAAGTTCCTGTAAAATTTACAGGGAAAAAACGTAAACTGACATTCCCAGAATTCCCTGCGTTGCATTTCAAATTTTGTTTGAATTTGATGTTTTTTCTTTGAAATAACTGTTTCTTCTTAGTTTTTTTCTTATCAGTTATGTTTATTAGGGTTGTATGTTACATCTAATGTTGTTAAATTAATGTTTATTGCATATTTCAGTTTAATGAGTCATCATGATGGTGTTTAGTGCTTGTGTGAATGATACTGTGCACCTTCTATATATGCTATTATTTAACAGCTGCTTGTGATGGGCTTTGGTTCATCATGTGACTTTCTCATCACCGCCTGCATTTGGTGGTTATCAGTGTATTTCAAAGATACAAAACAGATTTCAGTACTTCAATAGGTTGGTATATTAACATTATATCAGTTAATTAAATTATGGTATTTAACTGTAAATTTAAGTTAAAACCGTAAAACCTAAAATGTTGTTACCGTATTTTTTACGGTAGAATTCCAGCAACCACAGCTGCCAGTTTTTTACTGTAAATTTTACGAAAAAAATTTTACAGTGTAGAGTTTCAAAAGACCTCAACAGTGTATCAAATGGGCCTCAATATGACCCCAAACATTTCTCATCAGTTTCTTCCAAGACCACGAATGTAACCTTGTAGCAATAAAAAAAAAATCCACTAGGTTGTCCACTCTCACAGAAATGAGATCTCCTTTATCCTCCTTAGTCACCCCCCCATATGGATGTGATGAAAGTCAAATAGAGATTACTGCGCAAGTCTTTCACTTCTTGGTTTTTACTCCTGAGAAAAAGACCTTTGAAATCTCATATTCTCTCTAGAGGTTCATAACAGATCTCAACAGACACCAAAAGCCTGCAATAAGACACCTCAGATATTTCTCATCAAATTCTTTGTCTTGTCAAAGTCTTCTGCTTCTCAGACTTTTCCCCTGAAAAAAGAAACTTCTCGCATATCTTGCATATGTCTCCTCTGGAGTTTTATAAGTGTCTCAACAATGTCTGAAATGGGGCTCAGATTTGTCAAGTCACAGAAGTCTGCAATCAATATGCAGAGACCTCAATATGAACTCAATATGTCTTGTCAAATTGTTCCAAGTCCAAAAGAGTCATTTAAACTCAGCAAGGCAAAAAAAAAAAAAAAAACTAAGATCTCTTAGTATCTCAAATTTTTCTCCCAGACAGCAATGAGATGCAACGGAGATCAAGTGGAGACTATTGTACAAGTCTTCTGCTTCTCATACTCTTCCCCTGAAAAAAAGACCCCAGTAATCTTACATACAGTATGTCTCCTCTAGAGGTTCATAACAGAACTCAACAAGGTCTCAAATGGGGCTCAGATTTGTATTTACACCAAAGTCTGCAATCAAAAGTCAAAGAGCTCAATATGAAGTCAAATGAATTTTCTAAATCATTCAAACCCCTAGAAAAGCAAAAATCACAAATTGCAACGATTTCATTATGACCTCAACTATTTCTCATTATATTCTTCATCATTTCAAACATCAAAGCTGATACTTAAATGAAACAACAGAAGTCAATTATTAAGTCTCCTGAGCTATGAAAGAGCATCCTCTGAGCAATACAATCCTCTTCCATATATCAGCACCAGGATATGATCATGCACATCAACATACAGCGCTGGTTATGCAAGTTTTATGACATATTATGTTTCACAGATTGCGAATGCAAATCACACTGCGGATGTCTGCATGAGATGCTATCGCCTGTATTTTGCATGCGCACCCGTGTTTTGTTATAATGCATTGAGGGTGTGATTCGAGTGCCATGCAGATGGCTGACTCAGCAAGTAGCCTTAAAAAGTGTCTGTACATTAAGGCTAATGAGAGGAGGCTTTGACTTTCCTTTAATCGGCTTAAGTAAAGCATGGCCTCCAATGTGAGGGATGTCTGCTCTTAACGCTAACCCTCTCCTCGTGTCCAGTACATCGCAATGTGATCATGACAACAAAGTCCTTGCAGAACAAAATGTGCATTTTTTCTTGAAAAGCAAACACATACACGATATCATAAATGCAACAAGTGCATGTGTTTCTGCATGAAATAGCTCTATAATTCTTCATATGTATGCATATATACTGAGCATTTTTAAGTGCATCTCAATCTCAATCAGGTTCAGTAATTTTACTCTCATGGCAATGTATAGGTCCTTTTCTATGCAATTAAAGTGACATAACTGAACATAAATATAGGAGCCTGAGAAAAATACTCATTTTAGAAGAAAATTTCAGATGGTACTTATAGGCTTTTGCACCTGAACTCTTTGTATATATATATATATATATATATATATACATATATGTATTTCTTTGGTTCCTTTATATTATTTTACTTTTATCTACATAGTTGTATTTTCTGACTTTTTAAGAAGTACTCAAAGAGTGACAGCAAGAGTCAGTGCTGAGTTCTTGTTGCCAGGGCAACGGTGGCTCTCATAGGCTTTTAAGGCAGGTCATGTGACCAGCAGCTTTGACGTCACTGTGGGAGGCAGTTTGGTGCTCTGAACTAAGCTGCGGGTGAGTCTTGTGGAGTTTCTCGTTGGAGCTGCTGGTTGCATCAAAGCTTGTTCCTGATACCCGTAGCTCCATATCAGCACTGAGGCCACACAACGCCTCTTCCCTGCCGAGCTCTCCGGGTTATGGCCATCTAAAATCTCACGGCACAGCACCAGAACCACCACCTGAGGTGAGTTTTGTCGTTTTTGTGCATGTTTTGCTGTTTTTCTTGCAGGTGAAGTCTGGTATATGCTGGCCGTGCACTGATGCACTGTCAGTGGATGTGAAACTGAAAGGAGACAGCCGAGTTTTTTCGGTATCCTGTGAGGTTTGGATGAAAGGAGGCAAGCTGTTGCTTGAACGTGAACAACTGTTAGGATGAGGACATCTCTGTGTGGAGAATGAAGGTTCAGTTTTATCCCTCTTTTATCCAACCTGGAACTGACAAGAGTGCCTGAAAGCGACTGACCTGAGTGGATTTCAGACCATTTGGCTTTGGATAAATCCTGGAACATAAGGCTTAGATGAGGGACACTGCCTGATTTCACAAGAGGAACATCTGATCACCTGAACAAGACCAGATCTGAGTTCTGAGCTACATCGCATGCACTTTAAAGTGCCATGTAGACAGTAGTATATACTACAGTTTTTTAGAGAGATAGCTTGAAGACATACACTGGGGGAAAGAATGGTGTAGAAGCAATTTTCACTCAGAAATTGCTGGTAAATTATACAATTAATGACAAGCGACACTGAATTTGCATGCAATTTTCAAGTCTGAAGTAGTCTTCTTCTCTTTGTAAAGCATACTCTAATAATCTTAGTTTTATTTACAACTTTAAAAAAAAAAACTCTTTTACGGTGTACTCGAAAAATAATGTCCATGAACAACATAAAAAGTCAAATTCTTCACATTTTTGAATCCCCCTTCAGCTTTTTGCTTGAGTTCACTTCAGTAAGTACAAAAAGTCCACGTAATTAACATAAGCTCGTCAATTATCATTTAAAACGCCTAAAAAAAAAAGTTAGACTATGTCTGTGCAAACATTTTAATGGCTCACACTTTATTTTAACATCCAATTCTCGCTATTAACAAACCATTAACTTTGACTTTTGCCTCAATAAACTCCTAATTTGCTGCTTTGTAATAGTAAGGTAGTTGTTAAGTTTAGATATTGGGCAGGATTAGAGATGTAGAATATGTGCTTCATATGTTATTAATAGGCATGCAACAACTAGTTAATAGTGAGAACTGGTCCCTATGCTAAAGTGTTACCTTTTAATGCATGTGCAAAGTCATAGCAACTCTATTGTTTCAAAGTCACATGGATTTGTGTGAAAGAGGAAATAAGCCTTTTGCTCGAAATTACTTAATTCTCACTATTGAGTGCTTGGTCACTAGTAAACTGAAAAATGGAAGAGGAATCAGATAAAGTCAGTTGGGAACTCAGGTTAAGTTGCAAACTTGCTCACAGAAGTCTTAAGAAAACATCTCAGGTTGCAGGAAGTTGTTGAGGCGCTCTTTTTTCCCTTTTGCATTGTTGTGGCATGCATGTAGGTTACACGGTGACGTTAATGTTTTAGATCTGACAGGCTGTTCAGAAGCACACATACTGGGTTTTTGAGAAGAAGCAAGTGGGCGCTTGGAAAAATGTGATGGTCTGTGGGGATGTGGAAACAGAGACACTCGGCTTTGTGAGAGAGTTTAGTAAAGCCCCAGAGAGAGGGAGAGAAATAAAGAGAGATAGAGAAGGAAATGTAGAAAGGGAGAGGGGAGTGTCTGTTCAGAGAGTTTCCTGTCGACATACAGAGCTGATATAGAGAGGGAAGAGAGGAGGAAAGAAAGCTGGCAACATCACAAGGTCCAACAGGTGAAATTGAAGTGCATCATTTACATCAAGGTGGGTCAGAAGCTGAATGTTTTTCTTGCTACTGTCAGCTTTGGCTGTATTTGGCTTGTAGAGTGCTTTTCTTTGTAAGGCTGCCTTGGAACAGTACGTATAATGAAAAACACTACGTAAATCTATTCAATTCAAACAGTCTGTGGGTAATTGACATGACATAGACAGTACGCTGTTAAAAATAAAGGTTCCAAAAAGGAGTTTTCATAGCAATTCCATTGAAAACCATTTTTGGAAAAGAACCTTTCAGTGAACAGAAAAAACCATGTTTTCTTAGTGTGAAGAACATTTTAAGCCTAAAGAATCATTTTCCACTATAAAGAACCAGGAAGTGGAATGGAAAGGTTCCAAGGGTGTTAAAGGTTCTTCGAGGAATTATAGATGCCAAAAAAAGAACCTTTATTTTTAAGAGTGTAACAATATGTCATGCATTGTGACGTTCCATGCTTGATATAAAACTATTTTTAACAAAAGTTTGCCATTTCTTGTATAATTAAATATATTATCTGAGACCTCATATTAACTTAGTGTATTATAAAAATTCAGTATTGAAGTAAACAGCAAAAAGAGTCATCGAAAATATCTATCTATCTATCTATCTATCTATCTATCTATCTATCTATCTATTTCTGTTTGTCTGTCAATCTTATAAAAAATTTATATAATTATTACATCTTGATGTTAACAATCTGAAGTATACTGTATATATCTATGCCTTCTTCTTATAGGCTATCTTGATTTTGACCAAAATTAAATTAAATTAAAAATTAAATAAAAACCAAGGACATGTTATTTATGTATTAGATGTCTAAAGCATGTAGACTGGTTGCAGTGATTGGGATCAGAGTGTTATGACCAATGCTGTGCATTAATGTCTTCTGTTTAATAGTGCACCTCATAAGAGTGTAAATATGAAGCGTCCCAGCTGCAGTATAAAGGTGGTAAAAGCATATACTGTGACTTGTCTCACTTATAAAGTGCTTCATTAGATCTTTCGAGTCTCAGTGGAGCATGATGGAGCATGTGAATGTGGCGGTGTTTGGATTGAATCTTATGAAGATTGTGTGTATTTTTAATGAGGCTGAGGGTACAGTTATTACTGTAATGTTCATCTCAAGTACGTACATTCACAGTGACAGCAGCTGAGAACGGTAATGGCACTTTGTAATGAGCTGTGGTGTCGAGCGATAGTGATTTCACACTCGAGTTCCTCTACATTCAATTTGTGTGCATTGAGGCTTTAATGTAAAGGCATTTCCCGTTTGTGTTCATCATGTGAAGCCTCTTTTGATTTCAAACTGTAAACGCTACGAAAAAATGTTTCCAAAAATAGGGGCTTTGCAAATATTTACACGAAGAGCATGTGCAGGAATTGTCGAGCGCGGCTGGCGATGGTGTTTGGTGCCGTTCTCACAGATGGATATGGAGGATTGTGTCGAGGTTAAGCAAGGATAGTTTTACCAATTTTAGATTGATGGCTGGACGTTTACATTTGAACTAGACAAAAATGCTTTACGTCAAAAGTCTGGGTATTAATATAGAGTTCCTGTTTCTTCCGACAGGAAATATGGACCTTTAACGACCTCAGTACTGTCAGCCGAGAGTGTGTGATATTTATAGCTACTTTCAAGTACATTCACTGAATTTTTCTCATACAAGCAAAACACTTAGGAGGTCATTTTCCTCTAGCTTTCGACTGCTTATACTTGCACAAATGTTAAGCTGACATGTTTCTCTTATTCGAAGTTATTTGACAGTCTTTTGAAAACATCTAGTGAAGGCAAAGATCTCAGCAGAGGTCACACCGAGAGAAAAAGTCACCATTTTAGCCTGGGCCTGTAAATCCTCTTATAACAATTACAGACTTTCTACATGCATGCAGAATATACTTTAACATATTTTATTTCATATGTGCACTATTGGGCGGTCTTAAGGTTGCAGATTTATGCACAGTAATGAATGTATCAAAGAATTTGTGATTTTAGACCTACAAGAGCACACTGTTGTGTTTTATGCATTACCAGTGGAATCCAATGTGTACAGTATACCTGCTGTATTCTTTATCACCAAGACCTGGTATAAGATATTTAGTGGCCCTTACATAACAGACATGAGTCTATATTTATACCCTACTGCTTCAGATTAGCCCTGCAGAACCTTGAGTTAATCCTGCAGGTACAAAGATACACACAGAGAGAGAGATTGTGAGGGAAAGCAGATTTGTTAGCTAGTTAGCTAAAGGAAATTAAACGTGAGGTTAAAGGAAAGTTTTTGATGCATTTTGTGCTCTGTGCAATCAGATTTCAGAGTAGCACTTTAGTTTAGGGACCAATTCACACTAATAACAAGTTGTTTATTAGCATGCATGTTAATTGCATATTGGGTGTTTATTAGTACTTATAAAGCACAAATTAATGCTTTATTTTGACAATATATTAAATCCTGTAATCCCACCCAATACCTAAACTACATTACTAACAATGAATAATCAGCAAATTAAGAGTTTGAGGCAAAAATCATAGCTAATAGTTAGTTTGTGGTGAGAAATAGTCCCCAAATTAAAGTCTAACCGATTTCAGATTTAATATATCAGTATTAGTATTTATTGGCTGTAACACTTATGAGCAGATTTTGCTTAAATGTGATTTAAACTGCCTGCTATAGGGCATGTGTTACTTTAATAAAAACATTTTTTCTCCAGCCTTATAAAATGAATTTGAATGGGTGAAATTCTTGTGGTGTGGTCACTTTTACTGTTGGTTGGTGAATTTTCAGGGGCAAAATCCAGTCAGTTCAATAGGAATTTCCCCGGGTTCATGTTGTTCACACAAATTTGCCGTGCTGACCACCAGAAAGCTGCTTGGTTTGAAAGCGGCTTTTGTGCTTCATACATTGATACACTAATAGACAATGGACTTTTTTGCCCCACAAATTTGACTGAAATGTGATTGCATCTTTAGATTTAGGGTGCAGTCACACTAGGCACGGTTGCCTTGAACCGAGCCCGAGCATGATTGTCCCCCCTCCCCACTCCCCCGCTGGCCTGCACTCACACTGCACTTTACATTTTGAAGTGCACGCTTTATGCTGCCTTCAAGTGCTATCGGAATTATTGTAAATATGAGTTTCCTAATCAGACATGGGACATGAACGGCCTCTCAAGTCATATTTACTACTGACAAATCACTTGAATGCGTGACTGTTTTTATGAATATGTCATTGAATTGTTCACTTAACCGATTCATTTAAAAAAATGCAGATTCAGGAATGAAACACCACTCTGTTGCTTGGTTTAGCTGTGTCTTTGTTTTAAACTATTTTTGTTGGAGACACAGAACAAAAAGACGCAATACTGAAAATATTGTGTCTAAAATATAAATAACGTATAAACTTTTTTTGTTTAATAACTGTTACATGAAATATCACATTCAGAAAAACCACCAGTCCTCCTCCTTATGTGATATGGCTTAATTATATCACACTGTAAAAAAGATTCCATAAAATTTACAGTAAAAACTGGCAGCTGTGGTTGCTGGAATTCTACCGTAAAAAAAAACACAGTAACAACATTTTAGGTTTTACGATTTTAACTTAAATTTACAGTTAAATACCATAATTTCATTAACTGATATAATGTTAATATACCAACCTATTGAAGTACTGAAATCTGTTTTGTACCTTTGAAATACACTGACAACCACCAAATGCAGGCGGTGATGAGAAAGTCACATGATGAACCAAAGCCCATCACAAGCAGTTTTTAAATACTAACATATATAGAAGGTGCACAGTGTCATTCACACAAGCACTAAACACCATCATGGTGAGACTCATTAAACTGAAATATGCGATAAACATTAATTTAACAACATTAGATGTAACATACAACCCTAATAAACATAACTGATAAGAAAAAAACTAAGAAGAAACATCAAATTCAAACAAAATTTGAAATGCAACGCAGGGAATTCTGGGAACGTCAGTTCACGCTTTTTCCCCGTAAATTTTACAGGAATTTACCGTTAACCATTTAACAGGTTTTTACTGTAGCATTTTCACAGTTTTTTACTGTTAAAATCACAGTCATTTTTTACAGTGCAGATGTTGTAAATATAAAAAACAAAAACTCATACAGGATTATTTTTGCCCCATTTCTTGAATTTCTGAGACACTTTTATTCATCTTGGTGGCATTTTTGCCCTAATCTCTTATTAATTTCCGGCCCTACATGTGTGACTGCATTACAGTCTTCACTAAGCTCATAGAGGCCCAGCATAAATCTTCTATGAACAATAATGCATTTGAAACACATCATGAGGGATCATGTGATTATGCGAATTGAGCACTGCAAAAATAATTCATTATTTTCTTAATCAGCATTTTTAAAAATATATAAACCCTTAAAACAAGATCAAAAGCTAAATGTATAGAGACTGTTTTAATAATTTATTTTATTTATTGTTTCATGCTAATATTTTATTATTTCCAAAGTTATTCTTAAGTTTACATTTTAAAACCTGTGAAATCATATGTCCTAACACTGGAAACAGTAGAAACCTAAACTAAATGTTTATAAATGAGACATAAATTGATATTGATGTGGCATGCATTTGGCGATAGCATAGCACAGATGTCAAGTGCAGATTGAGGTGAAGAGTTGCCAGCAATGAGCCACAGAAACCAACCGTAGTGCAAGGGTTGGCATACAGTTATGTGTGAGATACATGAAATTCATAACTAAACATTAATCACTGATGCTGATTCATTTTCGTATTGCACATGCTAGCTGTCAGCCAACGGTCTGCTAATGCTCACTTGATTTTTCCCCTTGATTGTAATTTTAGCACACACTTATTTAACACAGCAGTGTAAATGCAGCGCTGTCGATGACTGTTGATGTGAAGGAAATTTCCGCATTGACTAATGTCACTAGATGTGCCCATGATAACAGAAATGCTGTTCTTACACAGCACTGTATGTTTATTTTGGTGAGCCTGGGAAAGAACAAGGAAACTATGAGAGCATTTGATGAGTTTTAATTTCGTAGCCCCCTCACAAAGATGAATGCAGCACTGACATTTTCCACAGTCATAGTTCAGTTTCGGAGCTTGTGGTTTTATTTGGCCTCATTGGTTTTGAAGGGTGGAGGAAATGGAGGGGAAGTATCAACTATTGTATCACATGACCTGCACCTTCCTGTGCCTTGTTCCATCGTTTGTATGGCCACTCGAGTGAGAATAATCATTTATATCGTTTTGATGGCTCATGCTTCTGTAAGTCTGTCAACACAAGTCACAAGTCATTAGTTTCATTGCTGCATGCATCAAAGGTGAAAATGAAAATAGCTGAGCTCTGATGCTCATATTTGATTGATTTATTGAAAGAGATTTCAGCTTGCAACATTTGCATCCCTTTTCTCTGTTTGTTTGTTTGTTTGTTTGTTCCTCATGAATAATTTTAAAAAGGTTTTCTTAACTTCTAACAACTTGTTGTCTTGTCCATTCATTTATTTATGCAATGACCAATGAATGAATGAATGAATGAGTGAATAAATAAATAATCTGTTTTTGTCTTGTTCAGTAAAATAGCTAAACAACATGTAAACCTAATCCTTTAAACTTCCATCCTTCATTTATTTATTTATTTATTTATTCAGTCAGTAAACAAATAAATAAAAAATCCATCTTTTTTTATTTGTCTTGTCCAGTAAAATAGCTAAACATCCTTTTGATACCCAGATTTACCTAGCCTTATCTCCAAATGACTACAGCCCCATCGACTCCCTCTGCCAATGCATTGATGAAATTAACAGTTGGATGTGCCAAAACTTTCTTCAGTTAAACAAGGAGAAAACTGTCAGGCATTTGGAAACAAAGATGAAGTTTTCAAGGTGAATGGCACTTGACTCTAGGGGTCAAACAACTAAAAAGCAAGTAAAAAACCTTGGTGTCTTTCTGGAGGCAGACCTCAGTTTTAGTAGTCATGTCAAAGCAGTAACTAAATCAGCATACTATCATCTCAAAAACATTGCAAGAATTAGATGTTTTGTTTCCAATCAAGACTTGGAGAAACTTGTTCATGCCTTTATCACCAGCAGGGTGGATTATTGTAATGGTCTCCTCACCGGCCTCCAAAGAAGACCATTAGACAGCTGCAGCTCATCCAGAACGCTGCTGCCAGGATTCTGACTAGAACCAGAAAATCTGAGCACATCACACCAGTCCTCAGGTCCCACTGGCTCTGTCATTACATTTAGGATTGATTTTAAAGTACTTTTACTCATTTATAAGTCACTCAATGGCCTAGGACCCAGTCACATTGCTGATATGCTCACTGAATATAAACTTCAATAGACCACTCAGATCATTAGGATCGAGTCAGTTAGAAATACCAAGGGTTCACACCAAACAAGGGGAGTCCGCTTTTAGTTATTATGCCACCCGCAGTTGGAACCAACTTCCAGAAGAGATCAGATGTGCTAAAACATTAGCCACATTTAAATCAAGACTCAAAACTCATCTGTTTATCTGTGCATTTGTTGAATGAGCACTGTGCTACGTCCGAACTGACTGCACTGTATTTTATGTATAATCATTTTCTATTTCTGTTTTAAATTCCTTTTAAATCAATTTCTAATTCCTTGTTTTTATTATTTTTAATTCCTTGTTTTTATTGCTGTGATTATTTTTTAATGACTATTTTATTTCCTTTTATGGAAAGCACTTTGAATTACCACTGTGTATGAAATGTGCTATATAAATAAACTTGCCTTGCCTTGCCTTGCCTTGCCTAAATGACTGCATAGTGTATTGTCATATTTTTGCATAGTATATCATGATTTTTTTTATCCCATTGCCAGAAAGTATTCTATCATTTCCACAGCAGTATTTATTAATATTTTCAATTACCTTTTATTTTTAGTTTTGTCTTTTTATTTTAGTTATATGTTTAGTTGTATGTAGTTTTAGTTCATATATTTCTATTTAGCTTAAATTTGTTGTCATTTTAGTACTTCAACTGAAATGTATTTAATTTCAGTTAGTTGGCAGCTTATTTTTTTGTTAGTGTAATTTTTTATATATATATAATATGAATTATTTTATTTCAGCTTAATTTCAAATGCCACTGTTTAAACACTATAGTGCGTGCATGTGTGTGTGTGTATATATATATATATATATGTTCAACTGGTTATTTTTAACCAGTCTCATCTTGTTTGAGAGGTATTATTCTCTTGTGCTGATGAAAACAGGTTGTTTGGTGGGTGTGATGGGTCACCTGTCCTCAGGACATCAGTGCCTTGTGTCCACCTGTTTCTGAGGGCAGGTGTTATATAAGCGTGACGTCTCCGCAGGGCGATTGGAGGCTCTAAGAGTCTTAGGCTTAATTTGAGATAGAGATCTTTGAGCTGTTGACCCTGGAGTCCAAGAACATCAGAGATCTGCGAGCCAGCGGCTCTGCTTTATAAACACATGCTAAGCTCAGGGGCGCAAGAACACGGCCCGTCCTGAGGAGGATCAGAAGTGACGTCACTGACAGACCAAGAGACACATCTCTGGACCAAACCTTAACATGAGCATTCAACTTTAGGCAGTGTGGTGACTTCAGATCATGTATTTTGTTTATTTCTTTCCGAAAGAAACATCCTATCGTTTGATTCATCCATAAATCCCATTGCTGAAGGCATGTTTTTAACACAAAGTCGATTCAAATGCGACTGTTTTGTGCTTCACTAACAGTGAGATTAGACTGGTCTGTTACCATGGCAACGGGTGGAACGTAATACAAATGCTGCATATCCATTAAGCAATTAAACTCTGATTGATCACGATGCTTTTATCCACAGGGCGGCACAAAAATCTGCTGTGGACAAATTGCTCTGTTGTGCTTTGGTGCTCAGTCTGGACGGGTGGAGGAAGTGTGTGTGTGTGTGTGTAATAGAGACAGGGATACTGCGGTCAGCAGGGGATTTTTAGTTCAGATGAGGATGAGCACTGGGCTTGATCAGGCCTCAGAGGATCATGGGAGAATTCAGCAATTGCTCAGAGAGCAGTTATAGGTGTTCAACATGAATGGTCTAATGGTGTGCCCATGTTTTAGCAGAATAACAGTTAGATGGTGAACACAGGACATTTTGTTTAGAGAAACATTGTAATATGCTGATTTACTGCTCAAGTAACATGTCTGATTATTGTCAATATTGAGAACAATTGTGCTGCTTCATATTTTTGTGGAAACCATGATACAGATTTTTTGATATAGGTATAAAACATTCAAAAGAACAGTATTTATTGAAATAGAAATGCCTTGTGACATTATAACTGTCTTTACTGTTACTTTTGATCTAAATAATACTTATTTACTGAATAAAAATATGGATGGGAGAAAACTGCCTGAACACCAAACTTTGAAACAGCAGTGTTTAATCATATAAGAGGCCAATCAAAATGAATATCAACCTAATGTCATTATTTTTAGTTATATTATTTACATATGTGACCCTGGACCACAAAACCAGTCTTAAGTCACTGGGGTATATTTGTAGCAATAGCCAACAATACATTGTATGGGTCAAAAATATTGATTTTTCCTTTAAAAATCATTAGGATATTAAGTAAAGATCATGTTCCATGAAGGTATTTAGTAAATATCCTAACATAAATATATCAAAACTTAATTTCTGATTAGTAATATGCATTGCTAAGAACTTCATCTGGACAACTTTAAAGGCGATTTTCTCAGTATTTAGATTTTTTTTGCACCCTCAGATTCCAGATTTTCAAATAGTTGTATCTCGGCCAAATATTGTCCGATCCTAACAAACCATACATCAGCTGCTCTATAAATCTTAATTTCAAAAAACTGACCCTCATGACTGGTTTTGTGGTCCAAGGTCACATATTTTCTTACATACAGTACATTCCCAAAAGTGGAAAGAACACTTTCTGACTGGTATGATTAATTTCTTCACAGCTAGTTGGCTGACATTTATTTGCCTAATTAATTTCAGCATCAAAGCTGTTTCACCATTTCTGACTGACAGTTTCCTACAAGCACATACTGACAGTGAAAGAGAAACAGACGTGGCACGGATAACGGAAACGTGAGCTGAACTTTAAAGATTTTTTTATACATGCATCTTTTTTCTTCTTTTTTATTATTTGACTCCTTTCACATCATTTTGTTAAATAAGACATAAATAAGCACGCTAATAGCGTGGCGCTGGATGGACACATGTGCTACGTGAGGAGCAGTGAAAGGCAAACTGATGGACTGCTTCCTGTTTACAAGAGGAGGTTCAGTTTCTCCATCTCTTAATCTCCTCAATGTTAGTTTTTGTCCCCCATCACTCTCAGTGGATATGGATGAGAATAAAGAGTCATTATATATAACATATGCGTCTCACATAAATATAATGCATACAAAAATGACTTTTATTATGAATATTTAATGCAACTTTTATATGTTAATATAGACATTGTTCTGATTACGACAACAAAAATCCAGCTTTATTTTATTTTTTATTTTTTCCTTTTTTTAATATCATAGGGGTTTTTTCCAGCTTCTCCTTGCTGTATTAAAATCAACCAGGAAAAGCACCCATTTTATAGAATTACCTTAATATATGCTCTCAAGATCACATGTGTGTAGGGCTGCATCAGGCACGTGGGGTTTTATGAGAGATTTGCATCAGGAAATGATTCGGGTGCAGCTGCACACACACACACACACACACACACACACACTGCAGCAGGTGAAAGCATCACTGCGGTCTACCAATGGAAAGTTCAGTTGACAGATGGGAAAAGGAAGAGAAATTTTAGATATGTGGCAGATATGTGTGCTTTGCATTCATAATAATACATTCACAGCGAGGGACTCGTCCCGTCAGGGTTTAGGCATTGTGTGGGTTTACTGAAGCGCTCACGAGACTTAACCGAGAATGTTGTCACTGTCTCCAAAAATTCCAAAAGGAATAGACTCAAATGAGAAAATTGTTGATATAAAGTGACAGCACACTCAAAAAATGTTGTAGGATTATGTGGGATGTGTGTAGGATTTAGGGATGTGCGCTACGACTAATTTGACTGTCATTTAAACGGAAGTTTTGTATCCGACTAGTCGACTAGACCCGCACATCCCTACTTGGATTTACTTTGAAACTATTTTCACTCAGAAATTGCACGTAAATTTCAAAAATTATGACACACTGTGAAATTCTGAAGTAGAAATATATGCCAATAATCTTTGTTTTATTTACAACTAAAAGCCTTTATGTATAATGCATTATAAAGGGTTATTTAAGGCTATAATGCATTATAATTATTCATAATGTGCATTGTAATACATTATATCTTCGAGTAAATAATTATAACTGAATTTAAAATGCATAGTGTAACAAAGAATTTAATAATGTATTAATTATGGTTACAGTTGAGATTGTACAATGCATTATAAGGTGCATTTCAAGGCATAATTAATGCATTAAACTACTTTTATAATGCATTAAACATAAAGGCTTTAAGTAAAGTGTTACTGAGTCCTCTTTTGCCATTTTCTTTCCTAAATGTCCGTGGTCCTAAACCGGGGCCCACTAGGGGGCCTTAGCAAACTTACACGGGAGTTTTAAGATGGCTTAAGTCAAAATAAGTATACTGAAAAAAAATTATTCATTGAATTTACTAAAATTTTTTTACATTCAATTTATTTTAGCTACATTTAAATAAACAAGTTTAGTTGACTAACTTCCAATTTATTTATTTTTTATTAAATGTAGCTAAAATAAATCATTTTTTACAGTATAGTAAAATGAGCTACTAAAAATCCATATAGTTCTTATTTTATTTCATCACCTCAACATCCATTTTTTTTTCTGAAGAAACAGGGTTCCCACAATCTTGGATATATAAGGTAGCCTAATATTAAAAGTTTGATTTCTCGACATGGACTTGGCTTCAAAAAATGTTCTTAAGACTATTAAAATGTTGACTTCTTTGTAGACACTAAGAAAAAAAAATGGTTCTTTCGATTCATCAAAAGCTTCTTTTGGGAAACTCAAATGAACTGATGAATTTTCTGAGTGTGTAGGCTGTTTCTTTAATATGAATTCTGTTTTTAATCATTTTAATCATATTTACTAAGGGTGAGTTAAAATAAGAGGCTATTTACTTACTGTGAGACCTTTAACTAACAGTTCTTCTCTTCTTCTCCTTCACCTCTAGTTGAAACCACACCATCAGCATGGGAAAGCAGAACAGCAAACTCCGTCCCGAGGTGATACAGGACCTGCTGGAAAACACAGACTTCACTGAGCATGAGATCCAGGAGTGGTACAAGGGCTTCCTGCGGGACTGTCCCAGCGGCGCGCTCAACATGGAGGAATTCAAGAAGATCTACGGCAACTTCTTCCCCTATGGAGATGCGTCAAAGTTTGCGGAGCACGTCTTCCGAACCTTCGACGCCAATGGAGACGGAACAATAGACTTCAGAGAGTTCATCATTGCCCTGAGCGTCACGTCACGCGGCCGTTTGGACCAGAAGCTGAAGTGGGCCTTCAGTATGTACGACCTGGACGGCAACGGATACATAAGCAAGGCAGAAATGCTGGAGATTGTACAGGTGTGTGAGTGTGACTCTCTCGGCTGAAGCACAGATATATGTGATCCAGGACCACAAAACCAGTCAAAAGTGTCAATTTTTCAAAATTGAGCTTAATACATCATATGAAAGCTGAATGAATGAGCTTTTCATTGATGTATGGTTTGTTAGGATCGGACAATATTTGGCCGAGATACAACTATTTGAAAATCTGGAATCTGAGGGTGCAAAAAAATCAAAATATTGAGAAAATCGCCTTTAAAGTTGCCCAAATGAAGTTCTTAGCAATGCATATTACTAATCAAAAATTAAGTTTTGATATATGTACGGTAGGAAATTTACAAAATATCTTCATGGCACATGATCTTTACTTAATATCCTAATGATTTTTGGTATGAAAGAAAAAATAATCATTTTGACCCATACAATGTATTTTTGGCTATTGCTACAAATATACCCCAGCGACTTAAGACTGGTTTTGTGCTCCAGGGTCACATATGATATCACATATAATAGTTTTCATTAATAACTATTGCTATAGATGATAACTTTGTCTAGCGCTCTTATGAATGATTTTAGCATGACTTTGTGAAAATTTAACTACTATCCACCTTTTTCCTACGCCCCATGATGCTTTGCGCAAATTATGGGAGTAACTTCCGTTTACACTGTAAACAATCAGCAAATGGTTCGCTCTATGAATGCATAAGCATTTTCATTAAAAGGAAATTTAAAAGTGTAAAAGCATTAACAAATTACTTTCAACATACCATGAATAACTCCCAAAGATCCTCCTTCTGTCCGCAGCAATATTAAGGATGTGTTAAATATCATTATAGTAATATATGTCTATATATCATACCAATTACATTTCACAGCATCTGTGTGAAAACAAACCTGGAAAGAGACATTATATCGTAAATTATATTGGGAGAGCAGACCACAAATGCACAGTATATGTTGTCTTTTTTCATGTACTTACAGCGGAATACAAAGGTAGAGGATTAGGGCCAAGCAATAATTAAAAAATAAAACCATCTCAGGATTAAAGTCATTATAATGCGAGATTAAACTCGTTAAATTTCGAGAAAGAATTCAAAATGAATTGTTGAGAATAAACATTCGACTATTTTTTTATATTGTTTTGACTTTTTTTCCTTGAAATTTAACGAGTTTCTTCTCGAAACACAATGACTTTATTCTCGAAATTTAATCAGTTTATTCTCGATATTATACAGTTCAATCTCGCATTATAATGACTTTAATCTTGAGATGGTTTTATTTTTTATTATTACTTGAGCCTAATCCTCTTCTGTGCTAAGGAAACAGAAATTTCAGCCGGCTTAAAAGAGCTATTCTACAAATATTGTTGTTATATCACGTCACATTAATATACCAAATGTAACGTTATTCTCCTGACTTCTGACAATAGAAATTGAATGAAAATGTGCAGCCCATTCAGTCAAAATGATGGATAAGGATTATTTGTAGCGAATTTGAAATGATTTGTCGCAGTCTTTTTGAGTGGAACTTCCCCAAACCGGAAGTGCCACCCATAATTTAAAACGCAGTACAAGAAAAAGGTGGATACTGAATGAAATACAATAGCATAGACTTCATGGTTAGTGTTTGCATATTTCATTTCATTCTGTAACCCACTTGTTCTACAGATCTGTGTACCACTGTTAAATGATACTGTACTACTGCTTTTGATAGCATTGATAACATTTCTGACAGATAATATCATGATGTTTTTTGTGTTTACCTTACCAAATGTGGTATCCTGTGGGCAATAACCTATCCACAGGCTTTTTTGATTACTGTTAGTTTAAGTGTGGTCTGTGCCAGATATGTGACCTTGGACCACAAAACCAGTCTTAAGTCGCTGGGGTATATTTGTAGCAATAGCCAAAAATACATTGTATGGGGCAAAATATGCATTTTTCTTTTATGCCAAAAATCATTAGGATATAAAAGTAAAGATCATGTTCCATGAAAATATTTAGTAAATTTATTACCATAAATATATCAAAACTTCATTTTTGATTAGTAATATGCATTGCTAAGAACTTCATTTACACAACTTTAAAGGCAATTTTCTCAATATTTTGATTTTTTTGCACCCTCAGATTCCAGATTTTCAAATAGTTGTATCTCAGCCAAATATTGTCCTATCCTAACAAACATACATCAATGGAAAGCTTATTTATTCAGCTTTCAGATGATGTATAAATCTCAATTTCGAAAAATTGACACTTAGGTGCCAAATTAAGAGGAAAAGTCCATAAATGCTTATAAAAGCTGGATCTGGCAACATGGAGGCTTGCCTTCACTCGGCGTCTCGCAGCGATCATTTTCATACCATGGATGTTAAACATTCTTGCAAACTGTCCAAACTTAATTATCTATGCAGATACTCACATAAGAGGAGATTTAAAAAGCAAATTAGTCATTCAGAGAACAAATTTTATTTCTGAACATTAAAAAATTACTTCGGTGGCCTCATAGCTGGCAACAAGATACATTTACATGAGAGAAGCAAAATGACCTACAATTTTAAGTCTTATTTTCTCTTTTTCTGTTAGTTTATGCTTGAAACAAACAATCAGAAAATAAATATCTGCCAAAGGAGTAAGAAAAATAACTTAAATTTGAAGGGAAGGCAAGATTATATTTTTCTTACCTCATTGGTTTTAAGCTTTACTGAAATAGCTTACATTTTTCAGAAATTAGACTATTCTGTGTCATTTTGATACTCAGGTTTTTAGATATTTGTACTGGGAAACAAGACATAAATACTCAATAAGAAAATAATCTGCAGTGCTGATGGCATGAAGAAATCTGTGTTTATGTCCAAACCATCCAAAGGCTATTTTGATTGTAGTTTCACCCACACACAAATCTGATTGGTTCAAAATCCAGCTCTCTGATTGGTTTAAAAATTTAACACTGAAAACAAAAACTGGTTAGATCATGTTTAGATGTTTTTTGAACGTAAGTGGTTTAAACAAACTAACTTTCAATGTTATATCACAAGCTTGTTGAAATAGTACCTGTATGAGAAGTTTCCATGAAACACCTGAAATTATTTCACTATCAATCAACCATCGTGTACAAAAACACATTTCTTTCGACTTTATACTTACAGAGAAGATATTTCCAACCTTATAGTGTATATTAATATATTTCAGTGAATAATATGGCAAATCAATACCATCAAACTGCCTCCAGGAAATTTCAGGTTTTAGGCTTGTGCCTTATTATCGTGTTTTTTCGACCAGAAAATGATCAGTTTTCAGTTGCGCATGATGTTTTGCTCAATTAGGGAGAGTTGAGTGCAGCAGGCAATTACCTTTCGCTCGTATTTAGGTAAATTTCACGCTGTTGGAGCAATTGGTGTAATGCGTCAACTGCCCAAGTGCACTCTCTGAATCTGACAGCTGAGTGCAAGCAAATGGCTGTAATTTTCTTTTCAGTTCATTCAATTCTCTGGGAAAACCAGTTGCTATGGTTACTTTGAAAAAGTTATGACGTGACAGCTCCAATTCTAAATCATACCCAGAGTCATCTAATGTTCTTAGACCTGCTTAGACCTTAACAGCATCTTAGCTGCCCTCCCAAACCAAAAGATAGCAAATTCTAAACCAGAATTCTAAAACCAACTGCTAGAAGATTCTAAAGCAGCACTGCATGTATTATTTCCCCAGTGAGACAATCCCAGAATGCACTGCAATGAGTTCAAAATCATCCAACATTCCATCGTGGAAGAAAAAGGGAATTATAAATGTAGTTATGCTAGTTAGAGTACCGTGTTGTTAGCTTAGCGACAAGCTAAAGCCAAATGAAATAAACTGAGAGTCGAATCTCTTGTTTGCAAGCTCACAGCAACAGTGAGGACACTTAGTAGTTTGCTGCCTTTGTAGGCAGCAGTAAACAACAAGGATGCTCACTAGGTTGTGGAACAGAGATCTGTCTTGTTCTGTATGAGTAGAATTTTGCACTTTTATGTGAGGTAATACCTTTTCTAAAGCTGATTTTGATTTGATCTTTGGCGTTGTCTTCCTCAGGCCATCTATAAGATGGTTTCTTCAGTGATGAAGATGCCAGAGGACGAGTCCACACCTGAGAAACGCACGGATAAGATCTTCCGGCAGATGGACACAAATCGTGATGGTGCGCTTCCTATACTCTTGTGAAAAAGAAGTGTGCTTAATTGTGTTGAATGTGCACTTAAAGTATTTTTTTTTTTTTTTTTTTAAACCTGTTCTTGCAGATAATTTAATATTAATAAAATAAAAGTAAGGGTACTTAAAGAGAGACACTTTCATGTTTTTAACACACTCGAATAGTCTTTAAAAAAGTGCACTTTGTAATAATGTCAAATTAAAAGTTTTACTTCAAAGTACTTTTTAAATCATTATGTTTTAATCTTGGCATGTTTTGAAGAAATACACTTATTTTGATGTGTTGACTAGCATACTAAAGTACATATAAATTACTTGACTATAATTTTCACTGTAGTGAGTTATTTAATATAATTACATTTAAGGTTTATGTATTTTAAATGCACTACATTGCGAATTCATCATTCCATGTGTTTAATTACATCTATCTTTTTGTACAACACACAGATATGCCAGTACCATATTTCAAAAACAATAAAATTAATTATGAAATGATATAAATATGTAGTTAAGCCCTATATAAGTGGGTCAGAAAGCACTTTAAAGCTCACCTAATTCCATTTAATATAAATTTAAACTATAATATTTTTCATTTAATTCACTGTAAAAAAAAAAAATAGTTGTTTCAACTTAAAATAATTTGTTACACCGTTGATTTAAAATTTTTAGTTTATGCAATTAAAATATTTCAGTTGTCCCTTAAATTAACACTGAGTAACTTAAAATTTCAAGTTGAGTAAACTAAAAATTTTAAGTCAGCGGGGTAACAAATTATTTTAAGTTAAAACAACTTAACAACTTAAGTGTTGATGTTATTTAATGTTCAAAAATATTGCATTCAGTTACTAAATAATAAGTACTCTATGTTAAAGTGTACTTCTACAAGGATAATTATATTGACATTTAAGTTTAAGATGCCTCCTAACCTATAGACACTGGTAAAGATTTTTTTGCATTTCACGAAAATAAACTGCTTTAAATATGCAAGTGCTTTCAAATGGCTAATCCATGCTAATCAGCCAAATCCTGCTTATTTTTGACCTTTGACCCTGTGTTGTCCCTCAGGCAAGCTGTCGCTTGAAGAGTTTGTCGAGGGTGCAAAGAGCGACCCATCCATCGTGCGACTGTTGCAGTGCGACCCCAGCAGCGCGGGACAGTGAATCCGCCGTCATAACCTCTCTTCCGCAAGTCTTTCTGTGTTCGCTCTCCTTCAAATATCAGCAGAGCATGGACTCCAAAACCACACCCCTATCTCAGTGTCTGTGGGTTTCCCGCTGAACACCACGCATGAGAACATTATTTCCCCACAGACACAGATCAGGTAACGGACATAGAACCGGACACACAGAGATCAAACACAAGAAGCTTGTGTCTCTCTGTATTTTGAATTCCTCATATAAGGCTTTTTGCAACTGAACACAACAGGCAGTGATGCAAGTGACATCACATCCTGCTGTAAGCTTTTGGTACTGAAATAAACACCTTTGAAAAGAGCCTTAAATAATAACAGAGAGGGAGTCGAAGCAAAATTTTCCAAGTGTGCAAAATGCACCAGATGATGTGACACTTTGTCAAACTTTCTAAACAGTAAAATATAGTTAATTTAATAATTATTTTTAATAATTTAATAAATTAAATCAATGACGAATGTCATTTCTAGTATTTCAGTTCCACTCAGCACAAACATCTATTTAAAAGAGAGTCACTTGGGCGACATATCAGTTTTTTTACTTGAATTTTTTTTTTTTGACATCATTTATTGCATTATGATTTCAGAGCCTGTGATAGATTTTTAAAAGGGCGGTTGGGGTCAAGTTTTATCGTGACGGTGCTCCTTTAATGAGCATCAGGATAAATAAAAAAATACTTTTTTTAAACATTAATACTCACTGCATAGGACTGACAGTAACCAAATAGTTGGAAAATATCATTAAACAAAGAAATATTTTCATAGGGACAACAATAATATTGATCTTGCTGCTTCAAAAGAGAAGAAACATGAAAAAGTATTAGACCAAAAAAAAATGTAGATATAATTTATGGTTCAACTTGGTGGCTAAGTGAAAATTTATCACGCCACAAAACATGCTTTTCTTTATGAAACTGCAGTTATTATTAAAATATGACATTTTCTTTTGTTTCACATAATCATTTGTACAGTAAAAGCATATGTATGTAGGACTGTGACAATGAACAGCGAAGACCACGTGTTACTATGCACATGCACGACGGACCATGAACCCCTGCAGCATTTACTGCCAGACACCAGCCAGCACATTCACCCCAGCTTTCCAGACACTTGCTCTGTCCAGACCTCCATTCGGTCAATTTTCTGCCCACACCATCAACTGTGAACAAATACTACAGGTTAGCACAAGCAACTAAGTTAACTACTATTCATATTTGACCGAATCTTGGCCTTAGTATTCGATTAAGGTCTTTATTTTTATATCCGGCTCAAATAATTTTGCACGCTGCACCTCAAACTGAATGTATTCTCTGGGACATTCTGTACATTTTAGGATGAATATGTGTGTATGCGGTGAGTATGTGATGCTTTTTGAGTACTCGTGTGTTTATTCAGTGTTTGTCTATGTTTCGGGCAGCACTTGTGAGTGTGCAGTCAGTGGCATGACAATTGGAGTGTAAAATATTAACGTGTAAGAATATTTCTACACAACCTCAGGGTTTTAAATGCAAGGGACTGTGTAAATGAATAGCACACGCTTTTTATCTATAAATGCACAAACACTCGCTCACATGCAAACCACATCACATCTGAGGCCACATGTCAGATGGATAGCCATCGGAAACTCTCTGCGGTTTCATTTTTTGTGAAGTCAAGGTTGTAATGATCAAACTTTCCTCAAGCCACATGCTGATATGTACAGCTCATGAAGGAGCTTGAATTCAAAACTGATCATTTATGTTTGTAGATCCTCCTTCATAAAAACTATTTAGCATCTGGCATTTCATTTCTAAACCACAGAAGACAGCAACATGTGGTCAAGTGCCAAACACAGATTAATATATATATGGCGAAACAAACAGTGTTCTATGAGTGTTTGCTGTACAACTGCTATCTGTCAAACTAAATATGTTTGTCATCATCATTTTGTAGGTTTTATATGGTAACCTGTACATTGTGTGAGTGTAGATATTATGAACACAGGCATCTGTTTTGATTATATCATAAATAAAAATCTTAAGAAAGAAACATGTTTTGGTGTCTGGTGGTCTTACATGAATATTAAAAGTGAATTACATGAATATAATAAGGGATTAACCCAGGGTCAATCGTAATTTAGGGTTAAAGGAATAGTCAAAAATGAAAATTTGCTGAAAAAGCCATCACCCTCAGGCTTTCCGAGATGTAGATGGGTTTATTTCTTCATCTGAATTGATTTGGAGAAATGGATCCTCTTGAAGTGAATGGGTGCCGTCAGAATGAGAGTCCAAACAGCTGATAAAAACATCACAATAATCCACACCACTCCAGTCCATCAATTAATGTCTGGTGAAATGAAAAGTTGCATGTTTGTAGGAAGTAAATCCATCTTTAACACATTTTTAACTTGAAACTAAATAAAAATTAGTACTCTATCCATACTATTACTTAAAATTTTGTCTCGTCTGAATCGGGAGAGAAATCTGCACAGATCAAACACCATTTACAAGCCATCACAGTCCAAAACAAATGTGTTTGTTGATTTTGATGTGAGAGAACTACAGTGGATGGACTTTTTCACTGGAGGAAGTGTTATTATGGATTATGGACTCATATTTTAGCCGGAAGCAATGGTTTGCAGTTACGTCTTGATGGATTTGCTATACAAACACACAGCTTTTCACTTCACATGGTGTTAACTGATGGACTGGAGTGGTGTGGATTATTGTGATGTTTTTATCAGCTGTTTGGACTCTCATTCTGACGGCACCCATTCACTGCAGAGGATCCATTGGTGAGCAAGTGATGTAATGCTACATTTCTCCAAATCTGTTCCCATGAAGAAAGAAACTCATCTATATCTTGGATGGCCTGAGGATGAGCACATTTCCAGCCAATTTTGGGTAAAAAAATCCCTTTAATTGTATAGTGTGAAAAACCAATCAAAATCTTGATAAAAATGCATTTATTTACATACAAATGAAGTGCCCTTTTACATTATTTCTTTTGGAAGACAATGATTTTCAAACATTGCAACATTAACAGTTCAAAATAGTGCTGATCAACTGAATGAACCAGGCTGTGTAGTTATTTCAAAAATAATGACAAAAACTGAGACACTCATATTTTGATGCAAAAGGGAAAAACCTCTGCTGTTCATGTGAAGATATACATGTTCAGATCTCCAAAAGGTCATGCAATGTTTTGCATTTGAAACCAATGGAACTTTTATCAAATTCATTTCACATTAAAACATGAGTGCAACATGTAAAACATGCAACTGAAATGTGTCACTTACCGTCACTTCCTCGTTTGATGAATTTTCTGATAATCGGTACTGTTAAACATTACAGTATTTATACATATTTCCTGCTTCGCTCTATTAAGCATACAAAAAAACTTGAAATGGCACAGTCTCATAAAAATAGCTTTCTTTTTGCATCAGGAAAAAAAAAAGTCAGTAAGAAGCTGAATCATATCTACCAAGCTAACATTAACAATAATATTAATGGCAACATAATACACACACACAAAAAAGAACATTGACAGTATTGGACACTTTTCACAGATCAGGAGCTCTGCAGAGTCTTAAACGCCACAGAAAAGTCCCAAATTCATATTTTTGCTGCAAGCATTATAATTCCAATGGACGCTTGCTTTAGAGTATAGATAATGTATGCACAGCATTTTGATGTGATGAAGAGATCACGTATTTCATTTCACTCCACTCCAGTGAAACCCTTTGGAAGAAACAGTTGAAATTTCAGGCAGGAATTTAATGGTGGTCTCCAAAATCAAGTGAAATGTGAAATGCAAAAGTCTTTCCATCCACATGTGGACATGTTTGGGATGCACTGAAACTCCTATTGACCATTAAAAATCATACTTGAGGTCTCTTAAAAATGAGGTATGTCAGCTCTAGCTGATGTCAATTCAATTTATGGACATATTGATGTTGAATCTGACCAGGCTGGAGTCCAAGTAACAAGTCTTTTAGCTTAAACATACTGAATGTTAGAAAGGCATTCATATTTCCGTTAATGTGATTTTGTATGCATCTGCGTAGTTCTCGATATTTAGGATAAATGTGTCCTCATTAGAGTAGTGCTCGATGATATTGTCGTCCATGTTCACCAGGATCCTGCAACGGAGAGAATAAACGAAATCACAACAGGCTTATTAGCTGTCATCTCAATCTGACATGTCATTTTTTTGTTTGTTTTTTTCAAGAAATCACTTACCCTTTCTTGCTCTTCTTGTAAATCTTGGCCATTCTGTCAATAGGAACACCGTACTTCTCTGAAATCTGTCGATATGAAAGAAATCATATATCAGTCATCACACTGGCAGTGATTTGATTGTGCTTATTTACAATAAATCTGAAAATCTTTTGAAATATGATCAGTATTCAATTAGATTTCATTACTTTGGTGCTAATCATTTGAAATTCATTTTGATTTTATTTTTAATCATTTTATTTAAAAAAAAAAGTCATCTTTGCACTGAACTTTAATTTTCAAATCAATGCACTGTTTCCACCTCTATTAATCTGCAGAATGCGTCAGTAATTAAGAGTAGAGCGCCCCCTTTAGTGACAGATACTCACTGCATCCATGAGTCCTCTGAGAGTGGGGGTCCGCAGCATCAGAGCGTCAAACACCTCGTCCGACTCCTTCCTCACATACAGGAGCACTGGAAAAACATAACCTCTGCTTATGAATTACACATTCTATTCAAATTCTATGAAGTCTTTAGAATGTAATCAGCAGTGGAAATTCAGTACAATCACTCGAAACAGCTATGGAAAAAATGAAGAGAATTCTCAGTTTTTCTGGATTTACTGGATTTATTAGGTATGGGTTTGAGTAAAATGTTCATATTTGTTTTATTCTGTAAAGGTTTGATAACATTTCTTCTAAATTTCAAATAAAAATATTGGAGCTTTTTCTTTTCTTTTTTTATATTTTTGCAGAAAATGACAATTGGTCAAAAAAAACAAAAAACCAATCAGGGTTATTCCACCAAATATTGATTTCTTAACTCTTCTGAAGATAAAACATTGTTATTGTGTTGTCTAAAGATAAATATAAACATGTCTGAAAACATGGCATCTTTTTTGTTATTTTGACCAATTGTCATTTAATGCGAAAAGGAAGATTGTCATCAGTAGTTTACAGAATAAAAAAATAAATAAATAAAAAAAAGCTTTTATTCAAATACATAACTATAAATCGTTAATCCAGAGAAACTGAGAATTTTCAAGTGGTCTCAATTTTTTGCATAGCTGTATTTATTTAAAATATAGTTAACAAATAATGTGAAATATTTTTTATAAAATATATATAGTTTTTTACTTATCTTTTTCTTTTTCTTTTTTTTTTTTTGCTACAACCAATATCAAATAGACCAAATTTTTAAGAAAATTACTTTCCAACAATAGAAACCAAAAGAAGTTTCAGGGAACATATTCAGGGAATATATATATATATATATATATATATGTGTGTGTGTGTGTGTGTGTGTGTGTGTGTGTGTGAGACCCTGGAGCACAAAACCAGTCTTAAGTCGCTGGGGTATGTTTGTAGCAATAGCCAAAAATATGGGTCAAAATTATCGATTTTTCTTTTATGCCAAAAATCATTAGGATATTAAGTAAAGATCATGTTCCATGAAGATATTTTGTAAATTTCTTACTGTAAATATATTAAAACTTAATCTCTGATTAGTAATATGCATTGCTAAAAACTTCATTTGGACAACTTTAAAGGTGATTTTCTCAATATTTAGATTTTTTTGGACCCTCAGATTCCAGATTTTCAAATAATTGTATCTCAGCCAGTATTGTCCGATCCTAACAAGCTTATTTATTTAGCTTTCAGATTATGTATAAAAATCTCTATTTTGAAAAAATGACACTTAAGACTGGTTTTGTGCTCCAGGGTCACACATATATATATATATATATATTATTATTATTTTTATAATTTTTTTGGAAAACATTTTCTTGTTTTTATGGCCTGTGTGGGTGTCTTGAAACTGTTCTTATTTTTTCAGTTCTGTGAAACAGAGCAGAAAATACCATAATAATCTCAACTATTTTACCTTTTGGTGAATTGGTGGCTAATTGATATGAATCCATACAATCTCATTTGTACATTATGTTCATGTTTACTTTTTTGTAAAAATGTTTCGTACAATTCTCATCATACAGATTCATATGAAATCGCCACCTTGTAAAACAGTTAGATTTTCCTGTGCGATCGGGTTGGCAAATACACTCTTCAGCTGTAGATGTGTCCTGCTCTGACCTTTCTTCTGTGTCTCCTCTCTGAGCTGTTTATGGGGCGGTGGACAGAAGTCATCCTCAGACGGCCGGAACATCCTCTTCACCAGCACACTCCTACCACAAACACAATAACATCACGTCTCTCTCAACTGACCAATCACATGATCAGATTCCTCTCAGCAGCCCAGCTAACCCTGAACGCAGTTACATGATCTAATCATTATTACAGAAAACAGCAATAATTGTGTGCTTTAAGGGTACGTTTACACAACAAGGACGTACTAAAAACTGATGACCATATCTTTTTTTACAAATTCGCATTTTCATAGTTCACACAGAGATGATAACTGTATCATATTTTAACAAATACTGCATATTTTTTAATATTTTTAAGTTTTCAACTTAAAATAATTTGTTACCCCGCTGACTTAAAATTTTTAGTTTAGTCAACTTGAAATTTTAAGTTACTTAATGATAATTTAAGGGACAACTGGAATATTTTAGTTGAATAAACTAAAAATTTTAAGTCAGCGGATAACAAATTATTTTAAGTTGAAACAACTATTTTTTTTTACAGTGCAGCAATTAAATATGATTCATGTTATGAAGGTAATACCACTACAAATTTTACAATGAATCTTTTTTTTAATCAGACATTAGTGTTGATCGTCACTTTTATTAATAAATATTCTTGAGGATCCCTGTAATCTACTATTGCATCAGTGCTAGTAGTTAATTATGAGGTGATGTGATCTAGTTACAAGATTATCTTATTCTGTTTTACAGCATAAACACTGAGAGAAAGATCAAACTCACCCTTCGCGTTCAATTTCCTCTGTATTGAATGCAAACACCTGCGAAGAGTTGTGTACAAAAGTTTGTAGTTTTATTTCCTGTAAACATTCATAATCAAACATCTCTAACATTCAGAACAAGCCTGAAAATAGACACTCCAATGAGCAGTTCAGCAGATATCACTCCTAATAAACAAATGTCACCAAGATACACACACACACACGAGGAAGGCAAGCGTGACCTTTCCTGTCGGGATCTGAAAGGTCAGTCGCTCTCTAATAAGTTTCAGTCTCGTTAGACACACAATGGACCTCTAAGGTCTTCATGACAGTTCTTTAATGAGCCTCTACAGCCTTTTTCAGACTTGAGGAAGCAAACGCTATGTGACCGCAATTACAGCCGTCTGTAAAATGGCAAAACACAAAAGAGCTTGTGATCTGGTCATTGACTGACTCGTACCTGGCCTGCCCTCTGTAAATTCCCAAAGTGCACATCCGGGATGAAGAGAACCGGCTGGGCATCCAAATCAGTCATCATTTTAAAGAAGGTGGCGTCGCATTTTTTCGGGACAGAAACCGCCCCGACGCCTCCATCCTTTCCTGATGAGAAGAAGTCAGTTGTACATATAAGAATTACTGTTATTGATGATAATAAAGGTGACTCGTACTGGTTTCTGTCCAATCAAATGCTACCCAATACCACCTGCCTCTAGCAATTAGCACATCATGATTCATGGCTGTGAGATTCTTGAGTTCTTTTTAAGTTTATTTTTATGAATTTTTATGATGCTTTCAGTGCTTCAGACCTTTTGTCTTCTTGCGGTTCTGTTTCCTCTCCTCATCTCTGATCTTCCTCTCTGCTCCCTGAGCCACACAAACACAGACAGGATAACAGAGAAACGAGATATTAGAAACACTAGCATGTCTGTGAGGACTGTGAAGAGCAACAATAATGAACAACCACAAGGTGGCGCTACAGTTACTTAGATAGTTTGTAGACCAGAAACAAGCCATAAAAGATGTCTAAATAATGACCCACTTGGGTCACAGCTCTTCATGGCTTAATAGTGATAATGCATATAAAGTGCTGCAGGGATGATGCATTTTTGTAGGCCAAAACCCAGAAACATTTTATCATTCAAGCATTTTAGTACTATCGTTTACATCATCCTGAAGTCAGTGGGATTTTGAATGGGATTTAAAGGAACACTCCACTTTTTTTTGAAAATAGGCTCATTTTTCAACTCCCCAAGAGTTAAAGAGTTGAGTTTTACCGTTTTTGAATCCATTCAGCCGATCTCCGGGTCTGGTGGTAGCACTTTTAGCGTAGCTTAGCATAGATCATTGAATATGATTAGACCATTAGCATCTCGGTCAAAAATGACCAAAGAGTTTTGATATTTTTCCTATTTAAAGCTTGACTCTTCTGTAGTTACATCGTGTGCTAAGACCGACGGAAAATGAAAAGTTGCGATTTTCTAAGCCGATATGGCTAGGAACTATACTCTCATTCCGGCGTAATAATCAAGGAACCTGATATTTGATATGGCGCAATGATATTACGCAGCGCCTGAAAGTAGTCCCCAGCTATATCATAACTAGTTACCTAGCTGGGGACTACTTTCAGAGGCTGCGTCATATCATTGCGTCTGCTGCACCCATGGTACGGCAGCAAAGTTCCTTGATTATTACACCGAAATAAGAGTATAGTTCCTAGCCATATCGGCCAAGAAAATCACAACCTTTCATTTTCCGTCGGTCTTAGTACACGATGTAACTACAGAAGAGTCAAATTTTAAATAGGAAAAATATCAAAACTCTTTGGTCATTTTTGAGCGAGATGCTAACAGTCTAATCAGATTCAATGATCTATGCTAAGCTACGCTAAAAGTGCTACCACCAGACCTGGAGATCAGCTGAATGGATTCAAAAACAGTAAAACTCAGATGTTTAACTCTTGGGGAGTTGGAAAATTAGCCTATTTTCAAAAAAAGTGGAGTGTTCCTTTAAGGTCTGGGGGAAAGCGGTTTTATTATATGACATAAATACATCAGTAATACCCCTTGTAATTTTTTAAAGCTTTTACTTGTCTTGAAAAAGGTGGTTGATAACAAGTGTCTAAATGTGACTGCAGACTGCACGACTGCTTCCACAGATACACCATCTTTGCACCCGAAATCGCACACTTCCCTACTATATAGCATGCGAAAAATAGTATGTGAGGCGAGTAGTATGTCCAAATTCACAGTATTCGAAAAATAGCAGGCGAAAAGTACCTGGATGACCTACTTCTTCCGTCCGGATTCTGAAGTGCGCGTTCGATGGATACTTTACTATCCCATGAGGCCACGGGAGAGGATTTATGAATGACAGTAAAGCGATGCAACTTACGTAGGTAGGTCATGTGACAGCAACAACATGGCGGATGTAGTACGTCCGAATTCATTCATGCTACTCGTATTCATACCATATAGAACATACTTTTTTAACGGTCGTGAAGAAAATTCAGGTTCAAATGTAGTACCTGGACAGTACGCGATTTCGGACGCACCGCATATGTTGGAATACTGTACGCATAGGTTCAAAGGTTAAAGGTCAAGGTTCACCTTATCACAGAAGACCTTGATCTGACAGTAGGCTCTGTGCAGGGGTTTGTTGCTGCGGTTGTTGTAACTGTAGGTGTCGATCTGTATCATCAGAGGAAGACCCTTCACCCCCTTCTGAGAGGAGAAATCTGTGCTCAGACAGTTCACCGTGATGAAGACCTACCAATCAGAGAACAAGACAAAAACAGCTCCACGTGAAGATTCATGTTAAGAAAACAAATAGGTTATAGTGGTGTCTGCCAGTGCAAAACTCTTTGCCACTGGGGTGCTGTGGGAGATTGTTGTGATATATGTGACCCGGGAGCACAAATTCCGTCTTAAGTCGCTGGGGTATATTTGTAGCAATAGCCAACATATATTGTATGGGTCAAAATTATAGATTTTTCTTTAATGCTAAAAATCATTAGGATATTAAGTAAAGAGCATGTTCCATGAAGATATTTCCTACTGTAAATATATCAAAACTTAATTTTTAATTAGTAATATGCATTTCTAAGAACTTCATTTGGACAACTTTAAAGGCAAATTTCTCAATATTTAGATTTTTTTTTGCACCCTCAGATTCCAGATTTTCATATAGTTGTATCTCAGCCAAATATCCTAACAAACCATACATAAATGGAAGGCTTATTTATTCAGCTTTCAGGTGATGTATAAATCTCAGTTTCAAAAAACTGACGCTTATGACTGGTTTTGTGGTCCAGGGTCACATATAATATAAGTATCTAGATGCACACGTAACAGACTGTTGCATAAGAACTGCCATATTCATATTTTCTAACAGCTTGTTCCGGTTTGACCTACACAGTCCTGACCGTTGAAAGTGCACCTTGTTTTCACCCACCATCCACCTACACACGCAAAACAGGTGCCTGCCTCGACACGTCTATCTGTACCACTGACTACTACAGAAAGCACTTAGACTGCACACTAACAACTACGCAGTTTCATCTACACAGAATACTAAATGTTCCCGTTAAAGGAAATAGTTTTATATTAATATAAGACCAAGTTTTAATCTTAAATGTCATCTTTTATTTTCAATTCCAAAGCAGTTTTCAGCCTCTGATTCCTCAGAGGTTTGGAAACAGAGTCTTGCTCACTAAATATTTATGTGGTTAGTTATTAACAGTTTCATATGATCAACCATTACCAATGCCAGAGGACAAGAAGGAGGCCATCGTTAGGTGAAGCATGCAAGAAAACTAAATTGGAGCACTTTATATGAATTATACACTCACAAGGAAAACCTTTATTTCCTAAGATGCCACCAGAGAACCCTCTAAGTAGCAATGACTAATCATGAAAAGCATGACCGAATTTTTTGTCCAAAACATTTAACACTGATAGAAATCTAACTCGGCTCATTCTGATTAGTTTAGAATTGGCATTCACTGCTGTTGAAATGTTTGGGTCAGTCCGATTAATTAATTTTTTTTTTTTTATTTAATACTTTTATTTAGCAAGAATGCATTAAAATGATCAATAGTCACAGTAAATACATAACATAACATTTCTAAGTCAAATAATACTGTAAATTAAATTTTCTGTTCATCAAAGTATACTGAAAAAAATATGGTTTACACAAAAAATATGAAGTAGCACAGCTGTTTTCAACATTGACAATAATAAAAATGTTTCTTGGGCAGCAAATCAACATATTACAGTGATTTCTGTAGAAAGCGTGTGACACTGAAGACTGGAGTAATGACGCTGATAATTCGGCTTTGCATCACAGGTATAAATTACATTTTTAAAAATATTCAAATAGAAAACACTTTTTTGAAATTGTAATAATATTTCACAATATTACTGTTTTTCCTGTGTTTTTGATTAAATAAATGCAACCTCAGGCAGCATAAAGTCTTTCAAAAGCATAAAAAAATCTTGCCGAAAATTTTAAACGATAGTGTGCACACGTTGTAGGCTCAAAACCAAAATGATTTGTACAGCTGTGGACTTCTCGTAAAATAAACTGAGCCCTTCAACACTGCAACAAGGATGTAATTTCCACCTCACAGATCAATGGCTCATGGAGACTCAGTTTATGGCTTCTCTCACTCCAGCCTGATGAGAAGAGCTTTGAAGGGACTTATAATAAAAGTCAAGAGTATGTTAGGTCAGAGTATGAGATGCTTATCAGATCAAACCAAGAGCATTTCACACCCCAATGCATGCTTTTACATGAGCTTGGACTCAAAAAAAACACTTAAATATCCTTCCAAGGGCGGCTTCATTGAGACATTACATAGTCCTCACTAATAGGTTTTACCAGAGTGAGTTGGCCCAATAAAAAGCAAATGTTTGCACAGAGAGCTTTAGTTGAATATATTCCAGAGGCGAGTGTTTGAACTGAGCTGTATTGCAACAGAAGAGCCACAATAGGAGGGCAGGACTCTACCTGTGAGGCTGGGAGGATCTGGACTCGGGTTTGTGTGCGTTTGGTACACAGACCTGGGCTATTTCCTACTCTCGGTTAGCATACAGATGAAACCAAAAACCCAGGAGAAAATAGAGGTTTAAATTAATAGACGGGACTGGGGAAGATGCACCAGGGTATTGTGAATCAAACATCAGGCTATACAAGGCTCTCAGGGCGTGTTCAACAACAGGCGTGTAAAATACACATATCAGATATCGTAACACTCCACCCTGTGTCTCAATAACATTTTCTGTATCACACACAATGGTGGTAGTGCGTCTGAATGAGAGAAAAAATCATAGCTGTACTGATGCAGTCAGACTGAAAACTGAACCTTAGGTTGAGTTAAACAACTACACCTGCCACTTCATCATCCACGATGACCATTAATGCAAGCAGGATGTCTATAAACCCAAAACACACAACGGAGGACGTATTGATTGTAAATTTGCAGCACACAGTCTTAGTGCTGGATGACTTACCTTGGCCTCCTCATGAACGTCCCAGGTGAAGGACACGGCATTGTAAGCGATTTCTTCAATATTCCCAATTGTGTTGAAGCTCTCTTTGTAGTCAGCTGTAGAGAGAACAGGAAAAGTCAGTTTTCGAACTTGCTGGAAATAAAACAAAGCAAACCAGGATATGTTGTGTTTTAGATACTGAGAGATACCACAACTGTGTAAACCAGTATTGACCAGCATGCAATTCACCTACTGACTGATGCTTGCAGCAGTAGAGACATGTACAATTTATATGTGACCCTGGACCACAAAACCAGTCTTAAGTGTCAATTTTTCGAAATTGAGATTTATACATCATCTGAAAGCTGAATAAATAAGCTTTCCATTGATGTACGGTTTAAAATCTGGAATCTGAGGGTGCAAAAAAATCAAAATATTGAGAAAATCGCCTTTAAAGTTGTCCAAATGAAGTTTTTAGCAATGCATATTACTCAACTTTTTATTTTTTACAGTGTAAGGGGGCACCCTACTAAAAGTATTAGATTACTTGGAAATCAAATAGCACCCATTTGCACAACTAGCTGCATGATTTAAGGTGTCATTCATTGTCGTACAACAGGTAACACACATGCTCATTATAGAAAAGGTGTGCTCATCAATTGCATTTTCAATGTTTGAAAGACTGTTGTGACTCTCAAAACAAAATATGTTCAAATCCTTAACCCTAGGTATGAGTGGTAGTTTTTAGTGGTGATTTCCTATGTTAATTAGACTTTCTTTCTTCAGTTCCGAAGTTCTTTGTAATCTAATAAACTGTCATTAAATGGGTGTTCATGTCTATGTTAAGTAAACCCAACACCTGTCTTACTTTTGGGTAACTTGGGGATTAGGAAGGCCGAAACCCTTCCCAATGGATCTCCTTTGGGTGGTTTACCAAGCACGCCTGACGATGCCCCTAAGCGAGCTCCCCCCGTTAAATAGCCCCATTCAAATCCCAGCTCTAGTGACATGGCCCCGAGCCTGAGGAACAATCCTGCCTCAACTGCTATTCAAATCCCAACTGTGCAGGTGTCAGGTTTCAGTCACTGTCTCCTCTACTTGGCTTCAGCATACTGCCATATACCATGTGCCCAAAGGTCTGTCCACTTCACCAATCTACCAACACTTTCTTCGCAATGCTCTCCTTGAAGTGCATCAACAAAATATTCCTCTATTTTTGCCCCATCAAAGAGAGCAGGGTTTAAGACAAAGATAGCTGCCATCAAGATTCAGATATTCCCTCAGGGTGCTCCCAGGCTGTGAAAGTCTCGGGGCCAAATCTTGACAAAGGGCATAGCAGAGCGTCTGATTACTGGAGATGAGGGGAGGACAAGAAGAAACAGGCTCAGGATGACTGTTCTCTCAAGGTGTTACAAGACCGAGAATAAGACGTGAATTGTTTGGACTCATAGCTGCCCCACGCCAGGTGGACTCCAACAATTTTGGGCCTGTATGGGTTTTTTTTTTTCTCTCTCTCTCTCATTTAACTTGAATCAGAAGCTGGGCTAGCGATCTGAAGGTCACAAGTTCAAATCCCAGGTGGGGTGACTCATGGAGCTGGAGAATAACTGGGATCTCCTAACACCATTGCACCTTACTTAACCCCAACTTGCTCCATTGGGACCAGCATTGTAATAAAGTGAGCAGCTGTGGATAACCCTATTGAACTGGCTGTGTCATTGCTGCCACATCCAGCCAAGCTATATTCATGTTACCATAACTCTTCAACCATTTGCACCATAAAAATATTTTTAAAAATTGCTCCTGACAGCAGGACAACATGCACTTTTTAGCAATATATGGCTCATTACAGTTATGTCCTGATTTCCCTCAGCAAATCGCATGGCAGCTTTTGGGAAGCACGAAAAGGAAGAATTTGAACAAAGAATTTCAGAACGCAACAGGATAGAGAGTTTGGAGTGCAAAAAAATCATTAGAAAAACAAACACAAGCACATGCTGAAGAAGGAGTATACAGCAGAAGAGGCAGTTGGGATCATTTTTGATAAAAACATGGGATAAGGAAGCAGGATTTTTCAGACCGGCATCTTAGCACATGCGGGGTGTGTGTGTGTGTGTGTGTGTGTGTGTGTGTGTGTGTGCACGCATTTATATGCATGCATGCACGCATTTGTGTGTGCGCAAAGAAGTCCCATGAGTAAAAACTGTGAAACCCAGTGTCACAAAGAGACTTATAAGAATATATTTATTATTGTTCACTTTTGTTTGAAGTGTTAAGATTCTTATGTTAATGTGTTAAATAAAATCTAGTCAAATTTACTTTACTCCTTTAAATTTACTTAAAATTTACTCCTTTTCTTATTTGTACTCTATTTAAATTCTATTTACAAACTCTCAGCACACAGCAATGCTCAATTACTGTAATTTATTGAAAGCCAGTTGTTTTCTGACTCTTTGCACTTGAAGACCCCTTGCACATGAAGATATCATATTGTTTTAGAATTTTACAGTCAAAAAATAAAAGTAAAAATGGCTTATTTTAGCTTTGGGTTCTAAAGGAATAAGAAACTATGAACTACTTAATAACTAATTGACACCACAGATTCAATTAGGAAGGAAATCTGTCCAAATGTAAAAAGATCTGTGGCCGGTTGCATAAACTACTTAAGACTAGTCTTAAAAGTTAGTCATCTAATTTTTTTCTTCAAGACTGCCCTAGTCAAAAAGTAATATATTTAAAATGTTTATTTCATGCTAAGTATAGTTCAAATCTATTAACATATTTACTGACATATCGCTCAAGACTTACTGATATAAAAATTATAATTATTATTTGGAGAACTACTTGTGCACAATGTACATTTCTTAATATTAAGCCTAAAATGTGTTTTAATGTCACTGTTGATGAGGACTGTACGATCTTTGAATACTATCGGTCTTTAAATGCAAGATGTTTAAAGTGTACCAAAAGTGTACCTTGCAATAGTTCCACTTCAGCACAATCAAATATACTTCAGTATATTTTTATTTGGACCTCAGCACTATTTCTGTACAATTAAAGTGCATGAAGTAAAAAAAATTGTTGTTACAATTTAGCAGACTTCAAGTATACCAGTTTAGTATACCAAAAGTACAACTGCAGGGTATTTTTATTAAGCACATAAATATGTAAATGTATTTGTAGTATACTTAGCATGAAATAAATTCATTTCAAATACATTTTAGTTTATTTAGTATATTTATTGTTCATAACTTCCATCTGTATCTATCTGTAAAAAAAAAAATCTCAGATTAAAGTCTTTCGTTAAATTGTGTATAATCTGTGTGTAAAGCCATTTAGCAACCAAGTACCCATTAGCTGAGCAGAGGGAAACCAAGAGAAACCAATCTCCTGAGAGCCCTGAGGGCTTCTGGGATGTAAGGCACCATCAGTCTTCAAACTAGTGGCGGATGCACAATGAACCATTTTAAAGACAAGAAGTACTTTCGACATAGGGCGACTCAGACCAAAATGTGGTGAGTAGTAGCTTGGTTAATGATTTTTGGAAAAAAATTGATACATAATCTACATAAATACAAGAACACAAATGCTTTTATCTATGCAAACTCAATCTCACGCATCGCTGCATTCAAAAAATATTTACTCTTTCACGTCAACTACTGGCATGATGGAGCAACAGTTTGAAGATAATCTTGCTGCTGATATACTAATAGCTACAGCAACCTGTTCTGTTTAATGCAGGGCTGTCCAATCCTTCACCTGGTGGCCACTGTCCTGCAGAGTTTAGCTCCAATCCTTATTAAACACACCCAAACGAGCTAATTAAGGATTAATAGAAACTTCCAGGCAAGTGTGTTAGAGCAGGACTAACTTTCTGCAGACTTCATTTCCAACCCTGCTCTAACAGATCTGCCTGTTATTTCCTAATAGGTCTTATGCAGGATTAGACACCCCTGGGTTAAATGAACTGGGGTAAGTTGGCAATGCCTGATCCAAGATCAAGCCTAAACTTTGACCTCAGTAATGGAGAGGAAACCTCACCGATGTCCAGAACCCTCTGCTTTGCCGTGTGCTGGCGAGAGTGCCAATACTTCCAGTACTTGAGCTGCTCATCGCGGTTCTTATCTTCACTGAATACAACCATGATGACACTCTGATAGAGGAAATAAGAGAAAGGAGGTTAACAGAGGTTATCACAATCCACTCAATTACTTCATGCCTGTTCCAAACCATCAAGAGCTGACTAGCATTGTTATTACCATAACAAGAATGGAAGATATAGTCACACATTAGGCCGGGTGTCCACCAAAGCGTTTTTAGCCAGCTGAAAGCACCAGGCACTCTTGCTATGATATGGAATATTCGCAGAAGTAATGTGGCAGACCCATTGTGAATTAAATGTTACAAGCATTATTTTTTTTAATCGATATTCATAGTAGTCTGGGAATCCCATCTGGTACAGACATGAATACTCGGAGACTAGAAATATTAATGTCTACTCCAATGTTGTTTAGTTGTAGTAATGTGTGACATTTGCTCAGTGTGGAATTAGTCCCGCCCCTCCTCCACTGTGATTGGACGGCTGACTAAAAAGTGACAGTGATGACAGTTTATCCAAAGTTGAACATTCTTCAACCCTCTGCACCGAGAAAAAAAAACGCCCAAGCGCTCAGCATGAAAAAGACACTCAGCGCTCGTCACGCTGCTGCCATTTAAAAAAAAAAAAAAAACATTGAAAACAATTTTTTTTAAATATGCTAGCTTTGGAAAAAACACTTTGGTGGACACATGGCCTTACTGTTCAAAAGTCTGGGATTGCTAAGATTTTTTAATAAAAAATCTTAAAGTCTCACCAAAGCTGCATTAATTTGATCAAAAACACAGTAAAAACAGTATTACTGTGAAATATTATGAAAAATTATCATAACATTTCTTGTTTAATATATTTTTAAAAGTAATTTATTCCTGATGCATTTTTTTTCCGGATTATTTGATGAATATGAAATTCAAAAGAATAGCATTTATTTTAAATAGAAAGTGTTCTTGGCGTGCTGAATAAAATCATTAATTTCTTTAAAAAATCATACTGACCCCAAACTTTTGAACTATTATTTTTAGCTTTATCCACAAATTCGTTTAGAGCTGTCAATCACTTAAACTATTTAATAGAAATGAATTACATATGCCAATTATTAATCAAAGCTCTCAAATTCAATGACATGACATTGTCACATTACACCATGTCAAGCTCCTTCGATTATCCGGTTTGATAGAGGAAGGCAGGCCTACACACTCACCCTTACTTTGCTGATGGGATGTCGGAGGCGTTTATTGGCGCTTGTCTCGTTCAGTGTAATAGCATAGAACTGGCCTTTGTTCAGGTAGGTCATAGGCCCTTCACCCTGCTTCTGCCGCAACGACCTGCTGGCCTCGAGTGTGTACTGGAAAGTGTCTCTGTTGAACAGCGTGTTTTTCAGGTATGTGAGCGCTGATTCATCATAACATACAAGCCTAATGGTGTACACTACCAGTCAAAAGATTTTGAACAGTAAGATGTTTTTTTAAAGAATTCTTTTCTACTCATCAAGCCTGCATTTATTTGATCCAAAATACAGCAAAAGCAGTAATATTGTGAAATATTTTTTCTATTTAAAATAACTGTTTTCTATTTGAATATTTTTTAAAATGTAATTTATTTCTATGATCAAAGCTACATTTTCAGCATCATTACTCCAGCCTTCAGTGTCACAAGATCCTTCAGAAATCATTCTAATATGCTGATTTGCTGCTCAAGAAACATTTTTTATTACAGTTGAGTACATTTTTTCTCTCAGGATTCTTTAATGAATAGAAAGATCCAAAGAGATCCAGCATTTATCTGAAATAAAAAGCTTTTGTTAACATTATACACTGTACCATTCCAAAGCTTGGAGTCAGTATCATTTTTTTTTTACTTTTATTTAGCAAGGATGCTTTAAATTGATCAAAAGTGATGATAAAGACATTTATAATGTTACAAAAGATTTCTATTTCAGATAAATGCTGTTCTTCTGAACTTTCTAATCATCACAGAAACCTGAAAAAATTCTACTCCGCTGTTTTCAACGTAATAATAATAATAATAAATGTTTTTTGAGCAGCAAATCAGAATATTTGAATGATTTCTGAAGGATCATGTGACTGGAGTAATGATGCTAAAAATTCAGTGTTGAAATCACAGGAATAAATTACATTTTAAAATATATTCAAATTGAAAACAGTTATTTTAAATAGTAAAAATATTTCAAAATTTTACTGTTTTTTCTGTAGCCTACTTTGGATCAAATAAATGCAGGCTTGGTGAGGAGAAGAGACTTCTTTAAAAAACTTTTAAAAATCTTACTGTTCAAAAACATTTGACTGGTAGTGTACATTATTTCTATATAACTAACTTGGTTACAACAAACAAACACTTACAACATCTCCGACTGTTCAAATATGAAGTCATCAGCTCCAAGCGATGATGGCTGATACTTCTGCATCAAAGAAACAATCATCCATTGATTAAATCCAAGTTTTATAACAAATGTTTCATAAGCACCAAACATCAGTCTGCTCTCACTTCATTGCTGTCTTCCTCATAGGTGCTATCTGGGCTACTCCGATGGTCATCCTTCCCGTATCCACTGTGACACACGGCCGAGGTGTCGAACGAGTGGGCCTGTTCACAGATGACCCGCATCGGCTCCTCTCCTTCTGTCCTGTAGTGAACCCCCGAAGCCATGAAAACAGGAGTGTACACCTCAGCCTTCACCGCCGCAGCGTTCCCGCTCTCTCCCGCAGACACGCTGTACTGCTCGCGTTTGGTGTCCTGCTGATCCGTGTTGACCGACAGATTAACAGGCACTGATTTCAGGACCTGGACGCGATTATCCACTGTCTCCGGCTCCATCTGACTGCTGTTTCCCACTGTAGTGTTTCTGAGGCAGTATGAAAGCATAAGAGATGAAAAGCTGTCCATTTATTCAACTCCATATTCACCATTGCTTTAATCATTTCACTGACCTCTTTTCTGGCTCCTCTGGAATTTCAACCGCTTTACTGATGGGCAAAACTCTCTTATCTCTGGGCACCTGTAGTAGATAATACATCAAAATACAGCAGCGCTGATAGTGTCGTAGGCACTGTTTCACTCATAATTGCTTGAATGGAGATTGATCACTACATAGAGATAAATTGAAAACTTCCTGACTGTCTTCCGCCATGTAACTTCCATATCGGATCAGCATACTTTCATTATATCCTTACTGTGCTTGTATGTTTTGGCTAATGAGGTGTAAGCTATAAAATTATATAATATAATATCTTGGTTGCACTGGCAATGACATAATTAGGTTTTTGTTCATTAGTCAAGAAATTGTGGGTGAAAAATGATGGAAAGTATAAGTGTAAAAGTAACCTTGTGGCATGTTGACATCTCTAAATGCTGCTACATTCATTTTACCCAAAATACCAAAAATAATCATTTCACTGGGACATAAATTCACTGAAAACTGCTATCATTATTAAAAACTTGCATCTTAATCAAGAATAAATCGTTATAAGGATGGACTGGGTGGACTTTTCTGTCTGAACCTCACAAAAAAGCTGTCATATGAATTGAAATATAGTGCTCAAGTTGCAAAAAAATTATCATGGCATAGTTTATTATGAATAAGTATATACGTTTTTGCATTCATTTGATTTTATTTAATCATATTTTTAAAATGTACTCAAATGCATTTCAAAATGTATCCATTCAAATTCAAATTAAAAAGTAGGAACTGTGGAACAAGCAAAATTCAATTAGTTAACATTTTATAGTTTATATGTTTATGTTAAAACTGTAATCCAAATGGATGGAAATTTTGTAGTTGCAGTTAAAATGCATAAATCTTTTTTTGGCTTTATAGTGCTTCACTGGTTATTTTCAGAGCTTGATACTGTACGCCCTGTTACTATCCATTTTCATTATATAGAAAAGAGCAGCTTGAACATTCTGCTGAACTTCTCTTTTTGTGTTCCACCGAAGAAAGAAAAGATTTGAACACCATTAAGGTGAATAAATGATGATGTGACATGAACACATGATTAATGTGAAGACGGTAAGAGACTCAGCTGATGTCCCTGACCTTGTAGTACTCATAGAGGAGCCCCAGGGCGGCAGCACTGTCTTCGTCTCCATTGATGCTCATCATGGCCTTGGTGGCCGCAGTAAGAGGATTCTCCAGGTAAGACCTCCAGGCCTCGTCCTCACTGGTGTAGGCCCGGCGCGGGTGGAAGGACGGCTCATTGGGCACCACTACAACCAGCCTCTTACTGGGACACACACACAGACACAGACACAAAATAGTATATCAGCACACTAGCAAACAGAAATACAGGCATAAATGATCCCGTTGATAAAGCTTCATGTAAAAGCTCTATTTTGCATACTGATGAAAACAAACCTGCACACTGCACCTTTTGTGAGTGTGATGTATAATGCATTGATGCCAGGCATATCTAACCAACCAAACACTGACAGAAGTCCTTCTGCATTTTACTGCAGGACAGACAATTTCAGCTACAATGCAGTGACACATGACATGAGGAAGTGCCACTGCTGGCTCTAGTCTCCCTGTTTGATATCATATGATATTACATCTATATCTGGCTGCTTTCATTCCTCAGAATCATGGACAAGATATTCAGCAACATACTGTGGTCTCAAAATGTTTTTTAGCCACACCTAAAAAGAAATATACAATAACATTGGGGCCAAAATGTAATAACACAAGAATTATAAAAATAATTGACATAGAACATGTTCATTCAATCGTATTCTCTATGCTTTTTAAATTCATCTTAAATTTTCATCTGAACAGTTCTGAGGCTAATTTTTTTTTTTTTTTTTTTTACTTTTTTTTTTTTTTTTTTTTTTTCTATTGTCTATTTGTTAACTGGGATTTATGGACATTTGTTTGGTAACGAATCATGTTTTATTCATTTTCATTTTATTTTTTAATTTTTATTTATTGAGTTCAAAATTGACCATGCCCTCAGTGCCCTCAGTTTTCAGTGAAATTTATAATTCAGCAGATTCATAATCTATTGTTTTTATGACATTTTTGAATTAAAAACATCTAAAACATAGAATTAAATAATGAAACTGAGATGTATCCCTTTGACTTTGATTCTGTTATTTTAATTTGTCTGTTATTGTTCAGTTATAAAGTAAGTTGTCAAAATTTCTTTACCCCAGTAATGAGTGAGAAATTCACGATTTTAAATTTGGTGCTATAAAAGTAAATCTGTGTTGGGTTCACTTTAGTTTACTGAAAATATTCTAAAAAATTAATTGTCCAAGTAGTGACTTCAGAACACAATAGTCATTCACTGGTAAACACACGAGATGTACACACAAGCAGTGAACACAGAGCATGTTCTCCTCTTTCACCGGAAAAGAATGGGTAGAATACAGGTAAAGTGGGACAACTGAGCTTATTCATCTTTAGCGTTATGCATTTTTTTTTAAATCGGGATATGGGATGACATTAAATAGTGTCCTTAGCAATCATTTTTGTTATTTGGAATGCTGTGTAAAACAAGGTACATATTCTGAGGCAAATCATGTTGAGGTTACAGAGGAGCAAATGTGATCTGTATTCTGATCATAAGGTACACTTTTTGTATTTAATATTTCTGTACAGTGTAGGTGATTTACTATAGTTTAGTGTGAGGAGCTAAATCATCTGAAACATACCTTTATGTGTAAATTTTCACAAAGTTTTCTACTTTACCTGCATTCGCCTTATTTAATTGGAAAAGCACATGAATTAAGTTCCATGTAATTCTTTGACACACATAATGTCAAAGAGGTGCATTACGACCAACAACCCTTAAGAGACAGCAGTTCAGTCCATTTACCTTAACAAAAAAGTGTTTTAATCACCACAAACATAAATAAACTGGTTCTTACTATGAAGGACACAATGCATAAGTTAAAACAATCGACCTATAAAACAATATTTTCAAACCTTGCATAAGACACACACTGTGTGTATTAAAACTAAAACAAAAATGTAATATTGTGAGGCTTCTAGGTTAGGATGATCGTCAACGATCTACAGATAAAAACAATTACGAAACAACACAGCACAAAAATAAATAAATCAATAAATCTTTATTTTTAGTAAAAACATGCCATGTAGCAAATAAGCCTTTCCTTTGAGGTGTAGCTAAATAAATAGGACTGAATTTCAAGTAGCTTATATTCAAGGTGTTTCCTCCGTGAAAAATGGCGTTTTGACCGCAAAAAAAGAGACTTTCCTCATGCGGTGGTATTCATCAATAAAAACAACAATAAACCAGATAAAACCTGTATGCTATTATACGCCGTTAACGTAATTAATGCGACCATAAAACAAGGTTTTGAGAGTTTAGAGAAAATATGAAACTTTTCTGAAAGCACAAATGCAGAATGGCACTCGGCGACGTTTTCCGATACTTGTGTTGAGGTGAGAGAAGATCGTGTCGCAGTCCTGGCTCTTACCTGTCTGTCTCCTGTGACATATTTCTCTTCCTCCGCGGTTCTTCCTTGTGAAACTGGACTTTCAAGTCGGTGCAGGTAACAGAAGACAGAGCGCGAGTGAGAGATGCCAGAACCCGGGCTACAGGTAAATCGACTTTTCCCTCTCTGCTTATTTCTCAAGGGCTGAAGGAGCAGGTAGGAAACACCTGAGCACCCCGTCCCGTCCTTGCCGAAGATTCAAACGTGTGATTTACAAATAAAAAAAAAAATAAAAATCTGTATATTTTTAAAATCTTTATAACACGCTAAATCTACTTTTATTATTTTTATTGTTTGCGTATTGACCTATAGGTAAACTTTGACGGATTTTTTTCTGTGGAAAGTATTTGGGTTCAAGTAGGGGCGGGGCGACGCTCTGATTGGTCGGAGTGCGAAAATGACGCTCGCTGATTGGCTGGCGCGTCAGAAGACAGGTTAGAAGACCCACCTCACCTGTAGCCATAGATTTGTACTAGAAATGAAGGGCAGAATGGAGAAAGCCACAAAAGGCTGGATTATTATTAGTCAGGTGCAATGATAATAGACTCTCCCAGAGAAGCTGTAAATCAAAAAGTTTTCAATTCACAATAAAATAAATTTGACTTTGAATTGCATGTTAATATTATAAAGAGTGGTTTGCAGGTTTACAGTTGGGTAATGCCACAATAAATAACACACATCCTATTTTGATTCTTCAGAAATTCAAATCATCAAGATCTGACATGCCCAGAAGTCAAATAGTAGTCAGTCAATATTAGTTCCTTAAAAAGTTAATTGCAATGTTGTGTGAGAAAAAATTCACCTGAGTGACATTCCCCACACTTCCAGGCCCTGGAAAATGGACAGTTTTGTTCCAGGTGTGTCAGGTGTGAACATGTAGATACACGGTGACATCACTGGATGACAAAACATGGGAAATAAGAAACTACTCATACTGAAAACACAACAGAGAGTTTGCAACAGTGATACCAAAGATGACGTGAGGAGGGATATTGTATTACCCAAATATTATTAGTGCTGTTCACTATTGCTCATACTTTTATTATGCTAATATTGGTCACACTTTATATTAGGTGGCCTTAACTATGTACTTACATCAAAAAATAAGTACAATGTACTTATTGTGGTCATACTGTATTTCAAAACACTTTTGCTGCTATTGAGGTGGGATATGTTTAAGGTTAGGGACAGGTTTAGTGGTATGGGTAGGTCAACAGTGTAATTATAAATGTAATTACAGATGTAATTACATATAGGTTTTTTTTTAAATATATAAGTACAATGTAAAAACATGTATGTACACAATAAGTGCATTGTATCAAATGATTAATTTCAATGTAAGTACATTAAGGCCACCTAATATAAAGTAGGACCCTATTTTTATATTTTCTGACATAAAACTTGCAAAAATGTAGCATCATCCCACATGTTTGTGATATGAATATCAAATTGTGCAGATTTTTGAGGAAAGGAGTGATTACATTTAGTCAATAAATCAATGTTAAAAACATTGATAATAATAAGCTGACTGCTGCTCAAAAACATTTTTTATTATTTCTAATGTTGAAAACAGATGTTCTGCTTCATATTTTTGTATATTTTTCATATTTTTGATTCATGTAACATCATAATTGTCTTTACTGTCACTTTTAAACCATGTAATGCATCCTTACCTTTGTTTCTCTTTCTTTTCATACTCACCCCAAACTTTTGAACGGTAATGTATTACGGTTTCCACACAGCACAACTGTTTTCAACATTGATAATAAATCAGAAATGTTGCTTGAGCAGTAAATCAGCATATTAGGACGATTTCTGAAGGATCATGTGACACTGAAGACTGGAGAAATGATGCTGAAAATTCAGCTTTGATCACAGGAATAAATTACAGTTTAAGATATATTCACATAGAAAACAGTTCATTTAAATTGCAACAATATTTAACAATAATACTGTTTTTACTGCATTTTTTTTTTAATGAGGCCTTGGTGAGCACTGCATACGTCTTTCAAAAACATTCAAAAATCTTAATTATTCCAAACATTTGGCCACCAATATACCTTTTCTTTATTGAAATGCACAATATAGCCTGCTCAGTGTTTCTGAGACTATACAGAGAGATCATGATAGTGGGGCTCTAGGGAGAGCATAATAACTTGTTTACCCAGAGTTATTGTCACCTTAATGAACCTATTGTGAGAGAATGTAATGTTTGCCATTACCCCTTCTAAACAAACCAATTTGCGGCAGCTTTGGTAAACCTCAGTTCACTGGAGTGTAAACACTGGGCATCCATTGTGAGGGAGTTTGAAGACTGACACCTTGGGCAAGCAAACACAGGCCTTTGTTTTGAGCATAGCTCAGCCATTCAAGAGAAGCAATAAAAAGCCTGGGTCAGAGACAATGGCTCCTTGCTTTAAGGAGAGGGGGTCAGATAGGGAAGGGGACTGGAGCAGTGGGGCCCGAATGAGTCTGATAACATCTCCATGCTCTGCCCTCTCTGCAGTCCCCTGGCCTGACCTCATGCTCTCTGGATGCTCACAAAGGACTACTGAGACTCCTGACTGTACATTAGGACAACGAAGCAAAATTTGGCTTCTTTGTCATTTAAATGCACGACTCTCTCAAAGAGATGTGATAATGGTATTTCTGAACTGTTATTAGACTGAGCTATATGGAAGTAAACAGGAGGCATATTTACAGTATATAAGGGATATTTTAGTATTATTTCTATACTATAATTTCACTAATATTTTGCTAATATTTCACTAATATTTTCACTAATATTTTGAAGACAAAACCGAGACATTTTAGGTCATTTAGAAATCCTGGCTAAGACATGTCCGGGAAAACGAGGATGTGTGGATGTAAAAATTAATTAAAGTTAAATATTTAGAAACAAATAAAAATGACAAAAGCACATGAGAAAATTACTAAAACTTAAACTAAAGTTACAGGACATGGACAAATGTTCAGGATATGTCCGGGAAAATGAGGACGTATGGTCACCTTAAAATTGCTAAAATGAAAACTAAAATAAAAAAAAATAATGAAAGCTAAATAATTTTTTTTTTTTTTAACTAATAAAAATGACAAAAGCACATGACAAAATTACTCAAACTTAAATTAAAATTACAGGTCATGGACATGGACAAATATCCAGGAGATGTCCGGTAAAAAAGAGGACTTTTGGTCACCATAAAACCATGAAAATGAAAACTGAAATAAAAAATTATTTAAAGCTAATTTTTCTTTTTTTAAACTAATAAAAATAACAAAAGCACATAACAAAATTACTAAAACTTAAATAAAAAGACATGGATAAATGATATTTTAGTAACTTAAACTTTTCACTTTGTAATTTTCACTTTTATACAATTTTCAAAAATGGTTTAGTATTTTTAGATAGCTTTAGTTTTTCAGGTAACAGTAACTACACTGCAATATAGCCTAAATTTTACTTTGATAAAGAAAATTTGAGCAGTGCACATCCATGCAAAAGTTGCCAGGGCTTTGCTATGCTAAATGCTAATTGCTAAATTGTGCTTTTTAGCATTATTTGAGGAATCATTCATGTCCGTAGCGCAAAGGTGCGGGATGAGTCATGTGCCAAAGTTTAATAAGTTTAGTGGTTCAAATCATTAACCTTAAGTATGAGCAATAATAACAGTGATCCTTGGCTTGGCAAACACCACTAATAAAATGGCTGTTGGCAACATTAGCATGGGCTAAATAGCTCAAATGTCAGATCAAGCATCACAGTAGATCCACTTAGACCATGTTTTTGATCTTGATATAAGTGTTTAGCATGTCTTCATGATTACAGCCCATCTTTTCTAATCTCACTTTGAGAGCACCTGGTGTTTTCAATACTGCGTGCAAATGAAGTTGCTAAATAAATACAGGTGGGGTCCTCAAAATGATATTCTCCGAGCTTTGCCCAAAGGCTTATGGCTAATGCGGAAAAACCACAACATTGCGAATAAGCCTGTCTCACCATGCCTGGACTGCCCACAGTAAAAGGACAGGATGTACAGAGAGCCAGAACGCAACAATAGGACTGGATTACAGACTGTATGTACACACAAGCAAAACCTATAGCAGCCAGGGCTCCTTTAAGACTACTTACGCAAACGTTTGTAACCCATAACAAAAGTCAAGGCCCTCTATTGAAACTTCTGTTAGTTTAATTCAGGGTACTATGTTTGTACTTGATAAATCTAAACATCCTCAGCCGACCCTTGTAAAAAAGTAGTGCACTAGAAGTGACTTCAAATGTTAAAAGTATATTTTTAAACTGAAATGAAATAAAAGGCCACTTAAGTGTACTTAAAGAGAGACACCTTCATAGCTGTTTGTTAACACACTTAAGTCCACTTTTAATAAGTGCACTTATGGATCATGCCAAATTAAAAATTTTACTTTAAAATACATTTTAAATCATTGTTTTAATAATCTTTTGTTGCATTTATTTTGATGTGTTGACTAACATACTAAAGCACATGTAAAGTAGTTGACTGTAATTTTAACTGTAGTGTGTTATTCAATATTAGATTTAATATATAATTCAATTTAATATATTTTAAAAGTACTAAATTGCAACTTTATCATTACAGACATATATAAATCCATGACATACAAGTTTCATTAAATGCCATTAAAGTATATTTTAGTTTACCATAAATGCTTGTCAGTACATTCAGCAGTACTTTAACCATGTTTAAATGACATCAAAAGTAATTCTGAAATTTAAATGAAAAATTAATAAATAACTTAAGATATACTTAAGTCCTAAGTGGGTCAAAAACAATCTTAAGTTTGATGAATATAATATAATATAATATAATATAAATATATGAAAATAAAAGATATGATTAATCAACGCTATCTCACGACAAATTTGTGCGTATTTTACGAGGTGGCTAATTCATACGAATTCGTACGACCTCACTCGTACGATTTAGTACAATTTGTCTAAACCCCAGTGACGGGTAGGTTTAGGGGCGGGGTTAGGTGTAGGTCATTCGTACAAATTCATACGAATTGGCAACTCGCAAAATACATACGATTTAGCAAAAATCGTATGAATTTGTATGAGTGAGGTTGTACGAATTCGTACGAATTAGCCACCTCGTAAAATATGTACGAATTGCTGTGAGATCAGGCTGGATGAATTGGTTCCAGGGTCATAACTCCATTAGTCATTAGTTAAAACAACTTAATTTTTTAGAGTAATCAACTTATAAATTTGTTAATGCTACAAATTGTTAAGCTCTAACTCAGTCTGTTGGTGCATAGTTTCATTAGAAGTTGTTATAACTCAAAACGATTGCTTGTTGTATAATATGTGTGTGTGTGTGTGTGTGTGCATGTACGTAATGATAAATTTAATTTAAACTATAATACGTTTTTACTGAATTGTAAATAACATGCAATTAAGTATCCAAAACATTGCATTCAGTTATGTATATTGAGTGTATATTTCCTTAATATGTACTCTTTTTAAAAGTATCTTAAAGTGTATATATGTTTGCTGTTGGTGTCTGCATTAGTGCTTTGACAGCTGAAGCTGTAACCCGACAGAGTGAGGCAGGCTCAGGCACGAAGTGTGCAGGTTGTCACGATTTTTTCTGTCCATCGCATTCCTCTGAAAGCACATGCAGGGCCGGCTATGAGAAAGACAGGGTGGTATGCTGCATACCAGGGATTTCTGAGATGGGAATAGGACTCCTGTTAGGACCTGCCCAACTGCTGCCGTGTACCCGTTTGGCAGGTACGTCCCAGCATGCAGTGGGATTGTGGGACTGTAGGGGCAGGAATGCAGTAGGTGGAGGCCCCGGACAGCTCCTGCACAGGTGTTCAATCAGCGCTCCGCCGGCTTTTTAGGGGGTGGTGGAGGGGACGTGCACATTCCAGTGGCCCTAAAGGGACAGTAGCGTTTTCTCTTCTCATGCCAGGATGTCTTGACTCCAAACCTGTCCTGTGGGAAGCTGCTGAACAGGTTGGGTGAAGGGGATGATTCTCTTTGCATCAGCACCATAAACCTGTCTCTGCGGCTCTGCAGTCAACAATGATGAATCTGTATTACACAGCGCTGTTCGCCGGCATTTGCATTGGCGGCAGCATGTCACGCTTCGGTTGTACTTCATAGGAAGCTCTCAGGAGAATGAGTCGATAACATTTTTTTGTTTTGTTTTGTTTATTCAGGCCTTATGAACAAAGAAGTGCACTTGAGCAAACTTTTTAAAAAAATAGTATATTATGGATGTAACATACCTAAAGTAATGTTTTCAGACACTTAATTGCAGTCAAATTAAATGTAGGCCTATTATACACTGTAAAAAAAATCAAAAGTTGAGAAAACTTAAAAGTTTTAAAAAGGAGATTTTTTGAGTTTTCTCAACTTGTTGTATTCAGTTCATAGAACAAAAATCTTAAACTTTTAAGTTTTCTCAACTTTTGATTTTTTACAGTGTAGTTTAAGTTTATATTAAATGCAATTAGCTGAATTTTAGAGTGTTTTTGGACCCACTTAAGCAGGACTTAATCTTCATATGTAATTTCAGAAGTACTTCTACTGTTTTTTAAATATATGCTGAATGTACAAGCATTTATGATCAACTAAAATATACTTTAATGTAATTTCTATTGAAAACTGTATATCATTTATTTAAATATATTTGCTTTTGCACATTTTTAAAGATGAAGTTGCAGTTTAGTAATTTAAATACAACACTGAAAAGCACACTATACAGTTCAAATCATAATCATGTACTTTACATGTGCTTTAATATGTTAGTCAACATAAGTGCACACAACAACAGATTATTAAAACATAAAGTAGGATTTTTAATTCGACATTATTAAAAAGTGCTCTTTTTAAAAGAGTACTTAAGTGTGTAAAGAAACAGTCAAGTGTCTCTCTTTAAGTTGAATAAGTGGCCTTTTATTTCATTAATATTATATCATCTGCAAGTGTATACTTCTAAGATTTGTGGTACACTACAAGTGTACTTTCAATGCAATTAAGTATTTTTTGTCACAAGGGTCACTGGTGCATTTGTCAGTACTTCTGCCATTGTGGTGAACGTGGAACCTGTCCGTTGACACATATTGTTTTCAGTATGGTTGGATGTCAGTGGAAAACAGAGGAAGTGACTGACGGGATGGATCAAAACAACTTCCTCTTGTGTCAAGCTCAGGTTCCTCCCCCACATCTGAGAATGTTTTGATGTGCTGAGCGACTTTCATATTGAGAGATGCAATTAGTGTGCATTAAAACACATTTACACACAAGAATTTCACCACAGCTTTGTCGAGACTTGATCAAAGTTCTTAAGAGCGGGGAAGATATTATAGCTACTTATTGCAACTCATGATACACCCAAAAGCATGCACGGAATGATACAAGAAACAACTTTTTTTAACATGAATTAAATGCAATATTAAAGGGATAGTTCACCCAAAGATGAACATTTTTGTCAACAGTTGCTCACCCTCATGTCGTTCCAAACCTGTAAGACTTTCAGTCGTCTGCTGAGGAGAAAAGAACATACTTTGAAGAATGTTGGTAACCAAACAGTTTTGGTTCTCATTGACTTCTGATTTAATTTTTGTGCATATAGCCTTCTGCAAGTCCATTTTTGCCTAGTAGTTGATCAAATCCCACAGACTCCCATATTTTTGGTCCCCAAAAGAAACAGTTCTTGAATAAGTCGTTTCTTCTAGTGTGAACAACATTTTAAAAATCTAAAGAACATTTTTCCACTATAAAGAACTTTTTATGAATGGAAAGTCTCCTTGATTATTAAAGGTACTTCATGGAACCATATAGATGCCAATATTTTTCTTAGTATAAAGAACATTTATTAATAATCTAAACAACATTTTTTCACTACAAAGAGATTCCATAGATGTTAAAAGCTCCAATGAAGAACCTTTATTTTTAAGAGTTTAGAGTATATTTCTTTTCCATAGAGCGCTAGAGGTAAACCACACAAAACACCCTAGCAACAACCAACCTAAAAAAAATACACCCTAACATAGCAACAACCTAGCAACCACCTGGCAAATTTAAAAAGCATACTCATAATTTGTTCAGAAAACATAAATAGTTTGGTAATGTTATCTGGTTGTTTTGTGATGTGACTAATCTGTTTATACCCCCAGAATGGCTTAATAAAATGGGAATTTTCTGGGATGTCTGTGGAAAATCCTTCTTTTTCCCAGGACAAAGGACAGACGGATATAATTCTCCTGTTGCTATTGAGCGTCTGACACCTGTGAGATTTCCTTTCAGAAACCCTCAGGCAGGACATCTCCACCCAAGCACGCTCGAAACTGCACCCAACATTCATGCAAAATTATGATGGATGGTGTGCGATACAAAACCGATAAACACTATATATGTATATGTGTTTAAAAAAAACAGCTGGGCTGATTTAGAGAATGATTTCCTCATTGTCTTATACCAGACATACAGTATGTCCTCATGGAGAGTGTTTAGTGCTCAGAATCTTCTTTCTCATGATGTGAAAAGAAACGAAACGTAACACCATTTACAGGAAAAGTTTCTCACAGTTTCAGAAAGAATAAAACATGACATGTAGGCATATGTTTACTAACATTTTGCAGTCGTAGCCTTGAGCTATAGTCGAGTGAGAGTGTTTTGCATATTCAGACGAGCCGTAGCACGGAAGGCTAACGACTTTCCTTCTCAACATTTTCTTTCTTTGAGCTGGAGCTGAAAAGGTTTGCGTTTATCCATTGGTTGAAGCACAAGTTATATTTGTTCTAACGTGTATTCGGCTGCTTTCAGTTTTATTAAATTCAAGTAGAAATGTAGCTTTTTATGTCAATATTTCATACATGTGGACAGATACCTTCATGCCACTAAAGTATTGATTTGTGTCCCCACTCACTATATACTACATGGCAAAAAAAAAAAACAGCACAGTTCAGTATTTTCCTTTTTTTTCACAGAATTAAGAAATTCATATCCAATACTATTCCTTTGAATTCAATCTATACATAAAGATTCAGATTTAACTTATAACTGTACTAGAAGAATAATATCTTGTCAGTCTAAAAAAAATCTATTGAATGAATGCTTCCAAGTTAAGCTAAATGAGCTTTTACTTTCCCTTATGGTTAACTTGTCATTTAGTTGATAGTGAGGTGAGAGAGGCCAAAAGGGTTATTGAAGATTAATACTGCCACCTTCTGGTAGAGCCAAAAAATAAACTTAAGGATCGTCACAGAGAAAAAAAATCTGAAACATGGAACTGAACCAGCGATTAAAACACAATAAAAGCAAAAAAATGCTTGTTTTTGTGCTTTAGGTTTGTGCTTTAATTCTATTAACTTTTAACAGAATTGTTATTACAATAAAATACATAAATAAAATAAACTGCATATGATTTAATGTTAATTTGTTTTATTGTACTGTAAAAATCTTTGTCGGATACAAAGACATGTCAGATAAAACATGAAAAAATATAGTTCATGCATGCTTTTTCTCTGTTATGGACTAACCCGTTTCTCTTTTTTTATGTCAAGATGCTGTTTGTAAAATTTACATTCTTTTTACATTAATGCTTCAATTTAACTTTTACTAGAAAAGTCTCTGGCCGGGATGCGTTTTGGATGATTATTAGTGCAATAATTATAAGCAATGCAATAATTATTAATTCCAGTGTGTGGCAGAACAGATCACAAGTGATTGCTTTCATGTAGATAAATAGAATAAATACTGGAATAAGCAGCATGAAATTGCAGTTAAATACGAGATTCTATAAATGTGAAAAATGATCGGGGAGAATGGGTTTAAATAATTATTCTATTTTATTTCTTCAATGTGTGTTATTAATTCAATGGCTTTCTCGGTGTTGTTATTCTGGTGTAATTTATTGTCCAGGCCCTAGATGGCGCTGTTTACATGTTGTTTTTCTCAGCGCTGCTCCGGACGGACCAATCAGAGTCGTCTGTGATTATTGGATTTTAAATTTCCTCTTTTTTTTTTTTTTTAGAAAAGTAGGTTTTCAATCTAAGGTCTGGTCTGCTGTTTACACCGCTTGGTAACTTAAAAGTTTTGTACTACAACATAAAAATGATTGTCAGCTAGAGAGCGTTTCTGACTGGCCGCTCGCTCCTACTGTTTGTTTGTTTTGTTTTGTTTTGTTTTGTTTGTTTTTTTAATTAATTCCAAAATATTTTATAACAAGTACAAAACTACACAATATCAAGAACAATAGAGGACAATATCTCAAAAATAATACAAGAAAGATAGTAAAATACATAAATAAACTAAAAAAAATAATAATAATTAAGTAAATAAGATAACATGAACCACAGAGGGAAAATTATACAAGGTTAAACATTGACAGCAATTTTTTACTTTTGAATGATTTTTTGTTTTTTATGCCCATCAAAGACAAAACGTAAGAATTATAATCAACCTGAAAAAAATTGACAGTAGTGCGTTCTTACCCAAAAATATACATTTGTGAATAAAAAATTTGGCAAGTATTATAAAAAGATTAACAATATATTGAATACGGGAGTTAGAGTTATAATAAAATAAAATAATATCAAAGTGTTAATACATATTCTGACATTTGTTTTGCTTTTTTCTGAGAGGCTCCCACTGTTTTATATATATATATATGTGTGTGTATGTGTGTGTGTGTGTGTGTGTGTGTGAGAGAGAGAGAGAGAGAGAGAGAGAGAGAGAGAGAGAGAGAGACTGGACCACAAAACTAGTCATAAGGGTCAATTTTTTGAAATTGAGATTTATACATCATCTGAAAGCTGAATAAATAATCTTTCCATTGATGTATGGTTTGTTAGGATCGGACAATATTTGGCCGAGATACAACTATATTTGAAAATCTGGAATCTGAAGGTGCACAAAAATCAAAATACTGGAGAAAATTGCCTTTAAAGTTGTCCAAATGAAGTTCTTAGCAATGAATATTACTAATCAAAAATTAAGTTTTGATATATTTACCGTAGGAAATTTACAAAATATCTTCATGGAACATGATCTTTACTTTGATTTTTGGCATAAAAGAAAAATAGATCATTTTGACCCATACAATGTATATATATATATATATATATATATATATGTATAGTGAATTTACTCATTATATATGGAAAATTCTTTATTCACAAATGGGCAGTGAAAAAAACTCATTTTACTCATTTTAAAATATAGTATACGTTAAAAGAAACAAGAAATAAATCTACTCTTTGAATAATTTGTAGCCTATTTATTTGTAGGTTTACGGACATGTGATTTTCTTATTGCTTTCCCTATTTATTTATTTATTTTTTCGTTTATTATTGTGTTTTTTATGTCATTTATATGTTCTTTGTTCTAAGAACTGTAATTTAAAAAAAAAACAGTACCTTCAAGACAATCACGGAGGCAGGTTACATAGATATGTATACATGTCTATAATAATATATTATTATCTATTATCTATGGGCGGGTTACGCCTTGCTCTCGTGTAGCGTGCGGAGCGCATGCGGCTCTCTAGCGCTCGGCGTCGCTGTGGTCAGTGCAGGAACTACAGGAGAAGCGCTCTGGGAAGAGCACAGCTGTCAGAAGCGTGCGGGAGTGCACTCAACAAGCTCAGAGCTGCCAACGGATCTCAGCTGTTCGCCAGGTATGCCCAAAACACTTACTTCTAGATAGAAGAGAACATAGTCGTATTATATCAACCCCTATTCACGCGGTTTGCGGGAATGTTGTTGTGTCGAAACGTCTGGTTTTGTTAGTGTAGTTAGCATGCTAGCTGGCTAACCATATGGTGTTGTTAACTAAGCCCAGTATGTTTACTCACTAATCTACGTAAACTCTTAAAGCATGCGAGTTTTTACGCATTTGATATTTCGTTTTAAGCTCCTGGACGTCTTTTTAAAACTGTGGTTATCGACATAGATCGATGGCGTAGAGTGAAAAAGTGCTAGCTGTCGAGCTAATGTGCTAACAAACCTTAATGTACATTGACAGCTAGCTCACAAACAGCTAACTTTGAACAATAAAACTCTCCCTTATTGTATGCTAATATATTATTATTTATTTAGAAAGCATAACATACTGGAATAGCTGTAAACTGGAGACATTATTCTACTGTAATATTCATAGGGAGCAGCTTGTGTCTTCTGATCACTCTGTGGTTTCTGTATCAAGCAACAACATCAGCTGCCTGACATTGTTATTGTTTTAAACTAAGCCAAAGGCAGAACATGGTGTACACACTAAGTGTTAGTTAAGCCTCATATACCCTCAATAGGAGACAAGACACAGTCCTGGTGGAGTTTTATCTGACTGAATTTTTATTAGCACAATAAATGATTTGGGGTTTGGTTTGTTGCTAGATAACTGGCACACAAACACTCTGATATAATGATGAGGTTTTGCAGTTGGTTCTGTGTCTTGTTTGTTCTTGATAGCCGAGTATGTAAATCCTTTGTCTGTGTGACTCATACTTCACTCTCTGTATGTTGTTGACATCAGTTTGTCTCCCATCCAACAGCATGGCTCGTGGACACCAGAAAATCCAGTCTCAGCAGAAAAACGCCAAGAAGCAGGCAGAGATCAAGAAATCCAAAGGCCACGACCAGAAGACCGCGGCGAAAGCGGCGCTGGTGTTCACATGTGGCGTCTGCAGGGTCAGTGGTAATTATAGCCGGTTATTTTTACCCCAACAGATCATTCTTAGATGTTCTTTTCAACCAAGTTTCAATACCCACTTATGACAGATGACACTTTTTATGCTTTTTGGACATTTTCTGAACACGGCCCAAAGAAAGGAACCCGTGTTTTCCCTGCATGCTGTCGATATAAAGCTGATTTTATAAATGGGTGTGTGTAGACAATGAATGTGTTGGGAAATTTTGTTCTCAAGCTGCAACTTGTTTCTGACTATGAAAGTTATTCACTGTAGGTAACAAATCTGACTTGTCAGTACACCTTCTACCAATTACCAGTAACTGAGAGCCACACATGAGATTCATGGGCACAAAACATCTTAAAATCACCATCAGATGATGTTGGCAACCCGTTTTACCTGTAGTTTTGTGTATTTTTGTGACCGCGGAGCCACATACAGTATATCCACATACAGTGCGTAGCTGTACACATGCAGTTGTTGCTGTTGTTAAAGCAATCCACTCACCAAACTGACATACTCCCAGAAAAGACATTTGGGAAACAGAAACAGAAGCCAATCTCCTCATTAGAAGTCAGTGTATTTTAAGGTAAAGAACTTACATTCAGTTTCTTGAAGCTGTGGTCACATTAGTGAAAAGTCCATTGTCTATTGTCAATCGAGTCGTGATGTACGAAGCACAGCTCACAAAGAGGTCATCATCAAAGCAGGCAGCTTTCTGTTGGGTAATGCGGTGAATTGACATGATCAACTTGAACCTGTTGTGAAATCTATGTGGGGAAATCTTTAGTGGAATTCCACATTGCCTGGATTCCTACTGAAATAATAGTTTTTCCCTGTGAAAATTGGCAGACAATGGTAAATGTGACCGCACCTTTATAATACTGTATGTATATTTTAGGGCTGCACATTAATGACTAAACAAATAATCATGCTTATTTTACCTATAATCACAGTTATTAATTAGGATTGTCCTAATTAATTTTTATATGTAAGCATTTTGTCATGTAAGCAAGATATTAAGAGAACGTCAACTCACATGCAGGGTTTATTTTACCTCATCTAGTTTCCTGATTTATTATATTTACCATATACGATTAAAACACTCTCTACATTATGAAATACTGATAAAAGCTTCTCTCAAAAGCCAAAACTGTGAAATTCCTGAAATTAGTTGCAATGAGTCCAAATTGTTAGCATTTTTTTCTATTAAAATGATGAAAGACTTTATATTGTAGCACTTCGTGAAGGAACACAGACTGGCTGTTACCCTTTTATTTGAGCTGAATCTCTCAATGGAGTTCACTAAAATGGGATTTTTCTCTCTGCTGCTGTCAGCTTTCACTTGCTCAGTTAGGGTTTAATATTAAGACCAATATTACCAGTATTACCAATTTAACTGCACTGACACTATTGGTTGAGAAACAAAAATTGAACTAAATTGAGTTGAATAATGGCACTAACTTGGCAACATGGACATTGTTATTAAACTGAATTAACACTGAACTGACTTTAACAAAATTATGACACTAGTATTGCCTTCTGTAGAGCTGCTAAAACAGAAATGGAACTTGTCTCATAATTGATGAACTTTGCAATAATGACACTGTCTTCTGTAGAGCTGCGTTACAGCTCACATTTAATTGTTTCATAATGAGTTTTTGAGCTGATTTGAAATATCTGTATTTGTGTATATATATATTTATATATTTATTATTATTATTATTATTATTATTATTATTAATGCTGTCAAACAATTAATCATGATTAATCGCATCCAAAATAAAAGTTTTTGTTTACATAAGATATGTATGTGTACGGAGTTTATTTATTATGTATATATAAATATACAAACATTCAGTATATATTTTGAAAATATTTGCATGTATACACATATATTTATATTATTATATTTTATATTATATATAAACGTTTAATATATAAACATAACATTTTTCTTAAATGTATACATCCATGTGTTTGTATTTATATATACATAATAAATATACACAGTACATATATATTATGTAAACAAAAACTTTTATTTTGGATGTGATTAATCGCAATTAATTGTTTGACAGCACTAATATATATATATATATACACACACACACACACACACACACACACACACGTGTGTATTAGTTTGGGGAACCATTCTCACTATTAACTATGACTTTTGCCTAAATAAACTTCTAATTTGCTGCTTATTAATAGTTAGTAAGGTAGTTGTGATGTTTAGGTATAGGGTAGGTTTAAGGGATCTAAATTATGGTGATGCAGAATAAGGCATTAATATATGCTTTATAAGTACTAATAAACAACAAGTTAGTTTTACTGTTTTACTGAAGTTATACTCTGTGTGTGTGTGTGTGTGTGTGTGTGTGTGTGTGTTAGTGTGTGTGTTAGTGTGTATGTTAGTAAAAATGTATCCATTGAAAAGCTCTGATTGATGGATTTCAAATTTTGACATCTGGAAACCCCAAGCAATGCAAGATAACTTAAATAACAGATAACAGAATGTTTGCAGGATAAAATAACAATATTGCAAATGATTATTCTTAATTAATCAAGAGAAGCAGAAACTATGACAACCCTAATGCAGTTAATGTGATTTTGGTCACCCATAATCCTTCAGGAATGAATTGGTTTGTACAAAGTGTTTGTTTCATACCAGAATGAAGCCAGACCTGGATTCCTTGAGCCATAGCATGGTGAACTAAACCATGAAACCTTTCTGTTTTACAGTCGCAAATGCCAGATCCCAAGACCTTCAAGCAGCATTTTGAGAGCAAGCACCCCAAGAACCCTCTTCCCCCAGAGCTGGAGGGCGTGGAGGCATGAACGGCCCGGACACCAGAGGTTGATTGTATAAAACATCACAATAAGAGTCCTGATCTCAAATTTTATTCAGCAGGACACGATCAGCGCTCTTACCTGAGTTTTATACACGCATCTTCCGCTTCACCGCAGACATGAATCCCGTGGATCAAAGACTGATGACGATTAGCTTCCCTCTCAACACTGTTTCAGAGCACTTGCCTTGGCTGCGATCAGATCAGTGTATTACCTCAACCTGCACTCACACGCTTTCTTTTCTCATCTTACTTGTGTAATTTAATAGATTGAGAGAAATTAGAACACTACCAGTGATCGTCAGTTGATCATCAGTATCATAAATGTGGTAGTTTCGGACATAATTGTCTGCTTTTGCTTGGTAGATAAGACATAGATGAGTGCAAATGGACATGGGAGCGGTTTCCCACTACTTGACATTTAGCCTGGGCAAAAACTTTCATTTTGATTTTTTTTCTTACTTTATTTTTCTGGTTTACTAATTTTGCTTTCCACCGATCAATCTCTTTTAGTCCAAAACTAACTGGTTCTGTACACTGAAACTGGAATCTGATGTGTTTCTGTAAATCACTGGATGTGCCCGAGGTTACTGTATTCTTGATTTAATGTTGCTGCAAAAGTTATTTCTCTTTGGAATTATCTCAAACAATATCGCCTCAATGTTTGATATTCCTGCTCAAGCCGCCTGGTTTCCACACCAATGTAATATATCTCTTTAATAAAAATTTAACTTTATGACGTTGTGAGGCATGTCTTCAACACAGCTGGTAAGAAACCCGAGTCTAAAAACTTGATCTAAATATATAATCTAAATATACTTTCAATGTGTGAATGGGAAAAACAATTGACAGTGGCAACAAGGAACCGTGTTTCTAGGGCAGTTATTATGCATCACTACCTTGGCAACAACACAGCAGGTCCGTAATCCAGCAGAAGCAAACAGAATCGGACTCTGCCTGTTTGACCTAGTACATGTCTGGAGCCCTGGCAGTGTCAACTGATATTTTAAACTGGTTTTACATTAGCTCAGTGCATGCAGATTTGCACAATGATTGTTCATTACTGTTGTTATTAATTTAAAACTATTAGTAATTATTTTTGTTCATTGGAATAAAGCTAAAATAACATAAATAGATGGAAAATTTAAACTCAAAAATTAGAACTGTTGCTTTGGCAACTAACTGAAATAAGTAAGTTTAACCCTTGTGCTGTGCTGAAAATCCTTCACCTATTTTGGTGTTTCTTGTCAAAAATGATCGGCCTTTTAAAAATTACTTGTTAATCTCTCGATATCATTTACATTTGCATTTAGTCATTTAGCAGACGCTTTTATCCAAAGCGACTTACAAATGAGGACAACAGAAGCAATCAATTGTAGTATTAAAACAACTAAAAACAGATCCAAAACTAAAAGCTAAAACTTTATAAATACTGCATATACACATTTTAAAAATTTAAGAAATTAAATAAAAATGACAAATGCATACAACAAAATTTCTAAACTTAACATTTAAATGAAAACAAAAAAAAGCTAAAAACAATTCAAAAT